>WSXT02238674.1:0-15757 GCA_011762715.2 Neuroterus valhalla
TACCCTTCCGTAACGGTGAATCTAACCTTGTTACAATTTGCAGATAATTTTGGGCGCCCCCCCCCCCCTCCCCGAAACCAATTCCTGGCTACGAGCCTGAATTAAGTTATCAGAATAAGTTGGTAAGTACTGAAAATTGGAACAGTAGATACAGCAAATAAGTTACAATATCAGTAGAAATGAAATCGATGCCGTATCGCTATGTCGAGGCGCGAGTAATGCGGCGACATGCTCAAGTCAGCCGTGCGCGCTCGGAAAACCTTGAGCGTTCAACTCGATCCACCCAGAAACGATGGGTTCAAACGAACTGGAAATCTTTTTTAATAATAAAACACATGTTGAGGAAGCATGTCGTGGAAGCAGAATACAAAAAAAGTTATGGTGTTTATCTGACATAGCGTCAAAAACGGGAAAAATCGCATTTTTTCAAATTTTGCCAAGTTTTTTCTCACAAAGTATTGGTCTGGGAGAAAAATTACTAGAGCCCTTTTTTGTTCAAAATATGCTGAAGAAACTGGCAAAATTTTTCATTTGTCAAAAAAATCAATTTTTCAATTATTTGTTAAAAAAATGTTATTAACAAAAAACTGACTACTCGGACGAACAGCCACCCTAAAAATTCGGATTCAGCGGCCCAAAATACATAAAGAAAACCTTGGTGGATCCATGGGAATAGAAAAGGCCACGAGACAATACCTGGCTCCCGGACTAATAATAAAATGTTTAATTTCTTTAACGAATGCATTTCATCTTACCGAATTTCGGGATGACTAGTATTCCCCATAAATTTGCCTAGTCGTGCCAAATCACCGGGCTTTATCAATCGCATTGCTTTGAATATATAATTTCTTCAATCCCTTTGATAAACTTGTCTATTTCTAATGAGAATAATAATTATCAAAATATAGGGGAATTAGGAATTACTTCTAGTTCAATCATTACACGTTTTAATTTTCTTCAGATTGTCATCCACCGCAGTCCCATTGGTCAGTAGTCAGTCGCCATTGGCTAGTAACGCTCCTATTCTGCGTTCACGTAGTTGAACCTATTTGTCTTTTATCTTCAAAAATGCAATGTTGAGTCGAATGGAAATGTTAGAAATATAATTTGAAAATATCTTGGAAAAACCTAAAAATCAAGCACTCATTGTTCATTAAAAGAATCATTTAGGCACTATAAATCCAAACGATACTCTGCCAATATAAGATAAGGAAGGATAGAAATGAGAAGCTCTAAAAAGGAGAACGGTTCTATGAGAGTTATAAGGATATGCTGATACTAAAAATTGAAGCCAGAGTCCGTCTTCCAGTACAAGATAGGGTTAATCCACTGGCGTGAATCCGCTTCAGAAGTGAGGTTCGAGATGTGATCACTCACTCCTTTGTGACTATCAGTCTTCTGTGATTGATCACTTCAGTGTGATCCGCTGCCCCATTTTCCCTCAAACAAGTAAGGGAGGTTCGAGTTGTGTCTGATCACTCTTTTGTGACCCATCATTCTTCTGTAAACGGTCAGTAATTGTGTGACATCCCCTCCTCTGAGCATCAAAATAGGTTGAATGGTGCTCTTATTCATTTTTTTGTGACCAATCACTCTCTTGTAATCGGTTACTCCAGCCCACTCTTCCCTCGTTGACTTAGGAAGTTGATTCAAAGTTCGAAGAATCACACTTTCAACATTATTTCATATTTTTAAAATTTTTACAACCATGGAGAGGTGAAAAGAAGGTTCGATTCTACTGCTACCTATATCCCCTACACAGTTCCCTATTTCTATCCACAAGGTGTAAAAAAGAGGGAGATGAGAAAAGAAATGAAGTCATGACTGTTTCATTGATAAATGTATAAAACTGATCTATTCACCTACACAAAAGCCTACTTAAAGATTCCAAGCATTTTGAGTTTTAAAATATTTTACATTTGATTCACCAATGAATGACAGATTTGGAGAAAAAAGTAACTTTTCGGAAATCTTTCTACCGCAAGAAAACTGTTCATTTTAATTTCATTTGAGAATAATAAAGAAATGACAAATATTACTCCTATTTATAATAGGAAATTCAACGCAGGGTTGAGAGAATGCTAATAATCAGAATTCCCTTGTGTGTCAGAGAGTTTCTATCAGGCTTTACGATCCAGAGACATTTTGAAACAGAATCGTTGACGTTTGCTCCGTGCAGTATTTTCGTTGAAATGGTGAAACTTTGATAGAGAAGGGTCAATGTTTCAGCATAAAGCGAAATATACGCTTCAGACCCGCTCAATTATACGTTTAATTCAAATTGAATGTTAGCATTGAGCGTGCTGAACTAAATTCAGAAGTTTGTTCGGATTAAATATTTTACAAACATTCTACATACACTGCGAGACTTTTCGTTGGAGTGAATGATACCAAAAAGTTTGACTTTAAAGAAAGGTGGAAGAATATAATTCAGGTGCTTGTATTACCACTAACAATACACATAAACCTTCGAACATGGAAACCTATTTCTAAATAAACGCAAGATAATCCAAGAGTATATCTAAATAATATTCTATATACGCACTAGCTGGGCCTTGTGGCGGCGGCTGCGCCGCTGCGGAGTAAGTGTACTTTTTTATTGCTGTTTTTCAGTTGAGTAGTTCATGCGTGAAATCGTAACAAACAAACTCACATTCGCATTTATAATAGCGGACCCGTCCCGACTTTGCTCACGAGTAGATTAAAAAATCAATCACTTCTAATGTACAAAAATGTTTATTCATACAGACTGATATATAAATCAAAATTTTTTCAAATGATAATCTTAGAGAACCCCAGGATTATTAACGTTTTTAGTTTTTTCATCGATGGTAGTAATAGGAACTGATTTCTTTGATTACCAGTTCTCGACAATCCGACGTGCAATTAACCGTAAGAAAACTATCCTGAATGTTAGTAAGCCTACTCCAACAGTTATAATAGATTGTCCCTGAGCTTTGTTGATCGTCATAGCAAATTAAACCTTAATGGAGAATTTCAATCTTTTGAATTGAAAAGGTCAATCTGTTGGAATCAAAGGAATTCCAGGAATGAAGGCAGTTTGCCCAGCTTCCGATCCGCAAGAAAACACAGCTTCAATAAAGATGGAAAAATTTCCGAAAATTTGAAATCCACTACTTATAACACTTTATTAATAGTCATATTTTTGTTCTTTTATTTCCCGTATTCAAAACACAGTTAAACATAACGCAATAACATTACCAGCTAATTCACTCAGTAAATCAATCCATCGGATCGATAGATGTGACAGGCATCTCTTAATACGCGACCTATGTCCGAAACCAACATGGAAACTGAGCAGCCCAGTCAAATCGCATGCGCCGCTTTCACGAGAACGTTGAAGCAGATACTCCGCGCTTGCGCATTGTCATTAGCGGACTCGGCCTACTAAGATTCCTCAAATTGACATCGGTTTATTGGTTTTTACGTTTATTTGTTAAAAAAAAAAATTGTTTCGCTTTATATTATAGTATAGAAGTATAGATATAGATGCATACACCTATTGCTCCAGCATATAAATAATTGCCTATATTTTTGCTTATACTATAAAATATCGCACGCACGCTTAAAAGCAGTAATTTAAATGGTTCTTATATGTATACTATCTAGCAGGAGTTCAACTGTTTGTGAGATACTCGAGATAATTCATTATTTCGCAGAATTTGCGCAACAACTTGGAACAGAATAATTCAATTCCCTTTTATTTGTGCGAAAAAATGTAACGCACGTGTAACAATATTTTCTCTTGCATTCGTCCTAGTGACAGGCGGACGAGAAATTTTGGAAACTTGTTGCTGGGGTTTCGAAAAGTTTGCTTCATGAAGTGAATCAGGCTTCATTTCTAGTCTCGAATTAAGGCAATGATTATCAATGTCTACCTGCCCTATAACGATAAATGGCCTCTCACCTTTATAGAAGCGAATCATTATTTGTAATGAAGAAATGTCGTAAATTTACTGAAAACTATGCATAATGAGTACATCTATTCTATTTCATGACTTTTTCGGCGAGGATTTCGAAAAAATCTAGTTATCGACGTTTTTTACGGTTTATAAGATCCTCCCAAATGGAGATATTGGGGCTTGGACTCAATTCGGCTTGGCTTGAGTTCGACTTGAAGAGCTATGTCCCGCTAGCAGCTAGGACCGAGACTTGAGAGTTCAAAATATAAGTCCTTGGTTTATGGTCGAGTTTCTCGACGAGGGGCAGCAGTCAAGTCGATGGAGACTGGTCTTCAGAAAAGAGGAATTAGAATTTAACGTTGGAAATTCGAAGCCTGTCAGTCTCAACAACAACAAATAAATGGAATCTCCTGGAAAGAGATTCAAATTGTAATTTTTGCATAAGAAATAAATACCTTTAGGATAGATAATATAAACACTCTTCACAGTCTAAAGGGAACCCTCAAAGGCCTACGGGAGCACGCGCAGACCTTTTGGAAATCGAAACAATTCCGAAGAGTCGTCAAAAGTTTTAATAAAGTCCGTGACTGACGTTACGACTCACAGTAAGTTAAAATCAGAGCCGGATTTGGGAATTTACCGCCCCTGAGCAGAAATGAAAAATGCCGCCTTTTTTCTCGAACTGACCATAAAACCGAAGCAATTTAATTAATATTTCATCACGTTATATATTTATTGTCTGAATTTAATTTTTGGAACAAAATTTCAATTTTCAGAGAGATTTCAATTCGCAGTGCGCATGTTGCCCCTTATGTAAATGCATGCCTGGTTAAATGAAAAAACAGGGTTCAAATAACTTGTAGGGCGCGATTCTTTACAGCTGGTTTTGGATTTTAATTTTTAGAAAGTTGATCGTTGAATTTTGAAGAGAATCATGAGAGACGGTAAAATTTTTGTTCATTTGAAATTTTATGGTAATGCAAAAAGAGGAAGAAGGGTCGATTTTGACGGTTTTTTTTTCTTGAAAAAAATTTGAAACAAGTACCTATTAT
This sequence comes from Neuroterus valhalla, assembly GCA_011762715.2. Classification (NCBI taxonomy): domain Eukaryota; kingdom Metazoa; phylum Arthropoda; class Insecta; order Hymenoptera; family Cynipidae; genus Neuroterus; species Neuroterus valhalla. The sequence goes on from WSXT02238674.1 coordinate 4,976, forward strand.
CGGCATTCATGGGCAAAGAAGTATCAATTTCTATTCTTATTCCGTACGGACTATCCTGTCAGTGATTTTCATCAATGAAAATTCGTCAACCGATTTTCTTTATATTTTTTTTCCGACAAAACATATTAACAAACCCCTATTATCATCATTCATAGGCGAAGAAGAATCGTTTTCTCTTCTCATTTTGTACAAAATATCTTGCCAATGACTTTAATTTGAGAACATTTGTCAACCGATATTTAGTCATGAATTTGTTCCACAATTTATCTAAACAAATTACTATTATCGGCATTCATGGGTGAAGAGGATTTCTTTTTCCTATTATTTTGTACACATTATCATGTTAGTGATATAATTTGAAGAAATTCTGTCAACCAATCTATGTTTTCAATTTTTTGAAACAAATTATACAGAACAAATGCTTATTATTGGTATTTTCTGGCAGAAATAATTGAACTTTTTCCTAATTGTCTTCAAATAAAATTGGTATTTGTGGACCAAAAAAAAATATAAAAAAATATTGATTGATGCTTTGCATCACTAAACAACATAGCCAATTATATTTGAAAACAATAAACAAAAAAAACATCTTTTTCCAGTATATTCCGATAATGAACACAATATTTCACATAAATATTTATAAATAATAATGATTACACACATAATTTATTTCAAAAAATTATGAACAAATATCGTTCGAAAAATTTTCCTCAATTAAAATCACTGGCCAGATAGTTTGTACATAATAAGAAGAAAAAGCAATCCTTTCTTACTCAGATCATAGGCACTAATTTGTATAATTTGTAAAAAAAATTATTACAAATATCGGTTGACAAATTTCCTGCGATTAAAATCACTAACAAGATAGATTGTACAGAATGAGAAGAATAAAAATCCTTTATTGTCTATTAAAGCTGATAATGCGCATTCGTTTATATAGTTCGATAAAAAGAATCTGCTCGCCGCGCGGGGACATTTTCATCGCGCGCTCCGCGCGCGACTTTGAGCGCGCCTACGACGCGCGTCTGTCGGATCTCGCGCTTCGCGCTCGATGATAAACTGACCTCGCCCTCCGCGCTCGGTCTTTGTACTTTCCTACATTTGCATACAGAGCTTTTGAAACTCGATAGCGAAATGTCGACTACTTTAATTGGATGATTGTGGATTCTCTTCTTTGAAGCTTTTCCGGCTTTAACGAATACATTCTCATATTGTGTCTCGTGCTGCACACTAGACCAGAATTCGTCTGAAACGGTAGAGAAGTTTTGTTGCCAAATTCTTTTCATATGTTGTGTAATTTTTCTAGAAATAAAATTGTTTCATATTTTATTTTATTTTATATTATTTACGGAAAAACTATGCGCCCAATTGGAAAAAATTTTTCGGGAACTTGCGTCTACTTGTTTTTTGTTAAGCTTGTCACAATCGTCCAAAAGTACATTTTTTCAATTTATAAATAGTTTTTCATGTATGAAGCAAAAACAACTTGTCCTATCCAAAAGTAAATTTCACAAAATTCGTAGATCTTTTTTTGGTGCAAAATTTTTTTCATTTATATTTTCCCGTACCTTGCGTAGTTTGACCAAAAAATGAAACTTTCTATTCTTCATCACTTTTCGTGCAACCGAAATTTGATTTTCCGATTTTTTGAGAATATTCAAAAAGTTGTAAAGACTGTCTTATAGTGCTTCCAAAAATAAGCATTGTTTCTTCTATACCCTTTTCCATATCTTCTTTTGTTTAGCTGAAAATTCTCGTTTTTTTAATATTTTCGAATTTCGAAAATGCCACAACTCTGACAATTCTGTTTTTATCAAAAAACATTATGAGGAAAAATTGTTTTACTGTTTACCTACCACAAGGAACCGTACTTACGATTTTTGAATTTTTGAAAATGAAGTTCAAAAAAATTTCAAAGTGCTCTTTCTCCTTGATTTTTCATCCAAAATATCTGGTTGACGAACTCTTGCTTCCTTTTTCGGGTTTGAAAAAGCGTGCCAAAGCACAATCCAATATGATCATTCTTTCGAAAGTTACCGTGTGTACAGACGACGACAACGACGACGACAACAGACACCAACGTTAAAACTACTTTTTCGGAATCGGGAGGTCTCAAAACGTAGAGATTTCATAAATTCCGCGAAAGCCCATTTCGACATTAAACCAATACCTTCTAATTATGATGAGAATGTAATGTAAACGGATATCAAGTGCGACGAACATGATTAAGTGTCATTCACACGATAAAGGCAAGCAAATGTAATGAGCAATTATACTTTGTAAGCGAAACATACATGATTTTGGCTATTCGGTAATATAATTGGTTTATAACAAATTAGCTAACAAGTCAAACATCTGTTTTTTTTCATGCACCCTTGTGCATCCGTTTACGCGATTTCGAGCAGGAAATTGAAGGCTGGATTTTCCTAAGGAAGAAAATCCAAAATCTGTAATGAATTGCACTCTACAAGTTATTTTCAACCCCGCTCTTTTTATTTCACTTCACTTTGCGATCCAGCGTGGCTCGACGATCTCCAAAATATTCTTAGAGCTATACAGCCTTCTGTGTTTTATACTTGCAGTTAACGTTCAGCCTTGACTGTTCGTCCCTAGTGGTTGACTGGAGACCTGTTGAGAAAACCTGGGATTTTGGCCACTGTACACGTTGCTGTATCCCTTGGTTCCATGGAATAATTCTCAGGGGTTTTCTACCTGAGTCTGGATAATGCCAGCCACTAGCATAGGACGGTAAGCTTTTGAACTAACAACCTTCGATCCTTCTTGGGAAAACTTAGGATTCGCCCGTCTCCATCCATCCTATAAATGTAGCCCAGGATGGCTTTGACCTGATTCCTGAGTGATCTATCCGCCAGTTGGTTCGATGCTTTTCTGCAATCTTAGACCAGCTCTGATGTTATGCACAGTTTCACAACTGCAGTTGATGTCATTTGCGTTTTTCTATTTTGTCTCGCCTTATACTTGGGATTGACAGTGTGCTGACGTCACTTAGGAGCCCAGTTTTTTTGGTCCCTAAAGTCTATCTATCTGCTCTTGCTAGTCGGCCCATTGGAAAGACGCTCCAGCAGTTATTGCAATAGGCAGGGGCTATTGTTTTTTTATTCGTCGCCGTCTATCCTGCATCGTTTAAAACGTTGCCCGTTGCCACTAGACCATGGTCACGTATAAGAGTCTGGGTTTTAGGACAGCAGAGTAGAGACAAGCCATCATCTTAGGCACAAGACCTAATGTTCGACCTAGAGCTCTCTCGCATATTCAAAATGCCTTGATGAATCTTTTGCACTGAATTTCTAGAAGCTTCGTCCAATTAAGCTTACTATATAGAATAACTCCCAAATAGTTAACTGAATCTGAAAACATCAGACTTACCTCACGGAATGTGGGAGTGTCGACTATTCAAACTTTGTACTTACTCGTGAAAATGACCAAACTTGTCTATTCTACATTCACTGAGAGCCCTGAGCTATCGCACTAGAGCTATAAGATGCGTAGTGCTGACTTTGTTAGACCGATCAAGCTATTCAGATGGGCCCGCAGGCCTGCATTATAACGCCATCCGCATATCTGTAGGTATAGTACCCGTTCTCATTAAGACTTCGTAGTAGGCTGTCCAGTACAATGCAACACATGAGGGAAGACAAAGCACCTCCCTGCGGACATCCCCGCGATGCTAAACCCTAGCAAAACCGTAACTCCACCTCCTTTCAAGACGCTTTTGATGCACCATACTCCTAGTCCATTCTTCTAGCTGAATTGGTCTACCGCACCTCAAGGCCTCCAGGCAGATGACTTCTGAAGGGGTACTGCCGAAACACCCTCTTTATCCAAGAAAGCTCTTGCAGCATACCTTCTGTTCAAGCTGCTGCTCCAATTCCACCACAACAGCATGAAGCGTTATTTCCACAGAGCCGCCTGCCTGATAGGCGCGCTGCCTTCCACACGGTGGAAAATCTAAAAGCACTTCGTTCCTGAAATGTCTCTATATCAGCCTCTTTAACTTTTTCAAATTAAGGGATCTAAGACTAATCAGCTTCAATCCTTCGGCTTGGAAATGAGAACTACAGTATCGTCCTCCTATGCTAATAACGAGTGTTTGAAAGCGATATTTTCCCTATATAGTTTCGTGGGAGAGGGGACGACACAGTTCACGTCCTTTTGTAAGAGCATTTGGTTGAAGCTCCTGATGGTTTGAAGAGATATTTGAAGCTGTTTTCCCATTCCATCTTTCTTATATCGATGACCTTTGCGGCGGAACCCTAGTCAGCCATGTGTCTCTTCTGGTTTAAAAATTCTCCCACTTGGTCGGTCTACATTCGCTGACAACCTGAGAAGTGAGCTTTCATTAGGTGGAGCAGTCTTTGTACTTCGTCTTTGGCAAGCTTGCCATCTCTGAGCCAGCAACAAACCACAGACGATTCTAAGTCAACGGAATACGGGAATAAAGGTAAAAAGAGACCGTATGCCCAAACATTCACAATTCACACCGAGCGTGTTTGTCAGGTATGTCAAGGAAACAAACACCTTCTTTTCAAATGCGACTCATTAAAAAATCTCACTCCTGAGGAACGTATCGAATTGGTTTGGAGAAGTAGCATTTGTTTTATTTGTCCTAGAGATAACCATCGAGCAAAAGACTGTTATTCAGTGCCAAACTAGGGGCCATGAAGATCTCTCCAAAAAACTTGGACTTCAAAGGTCGAAATTCGTCACTCCAATAGGTGCCTCAAATCAAATGTCCACATTACCAAACAGATCATTACAGCATCAATCCACCCAAAGATGGCAAATATGAAAAAACATTGCAATTATTGAAGGTACCTGTATTTGCTGGTTGCATACCGACAGAAACCATTCCAAGAGAACACATCAAGATGCCGGAGAATCTCAAGTTTACTGACCCAGAATTCTTTATGCCAGGATCCATTAACATGCTTCTGGGAGCAGGGCCCACATCATCACTTTTTCGCAACTCGCAATATAATCTATCACCTTAATCTTGATCCTTAAAAAAACTAGCCTCGGATAGATACTCGTGAGCAGCACCCCGACCTTCAATGAGAACATAAACCACTAGACCTTTATCCTGACTGCGGATTTTGACACATCTAGCTTTTGGAAAATTGAAGAAATTCCAAGACAGATTTATCTTTCTCTTGAAGAGTGAGGTTCTGAAGATCAGTTCAAATAACATAACACACCGGATTATACTGGTAGATATATCGTAGCTCTACCTTCCAAATCAAATAAAGAAAACTAAGGAGAATCACGGGGACAAGCTCTTAAACGTTTCTATGCGTACGGAATAAAACTAATTCGATATGTGAATTCTAAAGAGCAGTATCATAATATAATCCCGGAACATGTATCTTTGGGTCACTCTATCGCGGTTGGAGATCAAAATTCAATTTATTTTGCATAAAATAATTGTCGATTCTAGTAGGTTCAGAAAAATATATATATATATAATATCATATAATACGTAATAGAAATTAAGATAAAGTGATATCTCAGACTCATTCTATCTCTCTCCTTTCCCTTTTCCTCTCTTCCAATTCACTTTCGGCATAAAAATACTCCAAGTAGCTCAGGGAATCCATTATATACTATTATATAATTATATACTATTATAGGGGAAAGTTAGGAATCATGAGACGTGGAGAATCGTGAGACAGCGCTGTAATTTGCGCACGTGTCAACGCTGACGGATCGGAACAGCTTGTATTGTGTTGTCTCGGTCAGAACTCATATTAAGAAGGGCAATAATTAGGCGTGGCCGTTTGTATCCTTCGCTGTGACCGTGACTCGAAAATCGAGTTTTCCAGTGTTTTCTCGCGCTCTTGTATTTGCCCATGTTTTGGAAGTGCTGTCTCAAACCCACTCGAGTAATTATGCAGGTTTTTTCTGTTCAGCCTTAGTCCTTCGACTCACACAATTCATTTAAGACGGGAAGTCTTTCGGTCGTTCAGACACCGCTATAATGCAAAACATAGGTCGTGGGGAATCATGAGACACTTTTAGTGGGAAACTGTGAGACACTGCACATCAGTGTTTTGCGGTATGTTGAATTGTATTTTGTTTCGTATTCTTGACTATTTCCCGTTTTGCAGCCACCATGCTGCAACATCACGCAAAAAAGGAGATAAGCTTGATTATGCTCCCAATGTGTTAACATGCAAAAACTGTGAAAGTGACTTATATATTTTGTAATTATTTGTTGATAATCATTCTAAACCCATTTTCTCAGTCCTAATAAAGTTGTAGGCTTAAAGGTGTTGAATTTTGATTCGGTTCACGCGGTGTCTCACAATTCCCCACCATTTTCCGAAATCCCGAAAAGTCACCTTTTTTTTTAAAAGTCATGTGAATCTCCAAAAAAAAATTATTTTATGAATCGGTATAAGCCAGAAGTTTCGTTTTTACATATAGTGAACGTCAAGGTTCTCAGTATTTGGAAAAAAAATTTGTTTGGCAGAGATATTGTGCAAGAATGATATGTGTCTCAGAATTTCCCACTTTCCCCTACTATTATACACTATTATATCTATACTATTATATAAAGCTAAAGCCTTTATTTTGAAACGTGTAAACCTTAAAACTAATGTATCGAATTTCCTGAACCTTTAACACAATATCGAGAATCGATCCTGGAGTGACATAGGCCATTTGAACTATCCTCGCTTTTACAAAAATGTGAAAATTACAAGAAGACAGCTATCCAATATACAGACGGAAACGATGATAACGACAACGAAATCTGTGGTGTCAAGGAATAATAAATGATGTAATCATTTAGATTTTCTAACATTCGTGAAATATCGAATTTACCCTTTTTCCATTAGATCCTTTGATTATTGCTTTTTTTTTTGTAAGGACTACTTTTATAGGTTGGTCAGTTGGTATCATCTCCGTCTAGTTGTGGGGTCGATTCCCGCCTCGCACTCTGGAAAAACTTTGGCGGGCCACGGAGAGTCGTGATTCCGGTACCTCTAGAGCTTTTTGAGTTCTCCAAGTATTAAGTAGCTTTTGGTCTTGGTGGTGAGGACCCCACCATAAGCAGTAGTCCCCCCCCCCTCCCCCATCCTTGAGTTAGTGGTGAGGTGTGCAATAGGAATAGAGAGAAGGTTACGTAGAGGTTCTGAATCGCGTAACAGGAAGAGAGTATAAACATATGAGTACTACTTCCATAATCAAATATAGGTGAATTTTGAATAATTTGAAGAAACAGTAAGGAAAATTTAGCGAACATAAACCTATGTTTTAGCATAGGCCTATGTATATGTCTAAACCCAGGACAGATCTCGTTTTTTCTTTCAAGCATTCGGATCAAGTCCCAAGAAAAGTATATTATTCAACAAGGGGGTAAAATGAGACATTTAAATGACCGTTTCTCCATGTTTTATACGATACTTTATACAACAAAAGCATGTTGTCGATCTTCTTAATGCGTAGTTTGCGGAGGTAGAGTTTGTCATTTAATCATTGCGAACGCTAATAGGGAGTAGGGGGTAGTCGAATGACTACTATTAGCTACTGGTCAATCCCACTCCTTATTTACACTCGCAGTAGTTTAATGGCAAACTTAAGCCACGCAGAACAGGCGTCGAAAACCAAGATTACCATGCTTGCCTTGTAGAAAAGACCATGGTTATTTGGAAAGCAATATGCTAGATTTGGAAGCGAGAAATTAAAAGTATCAACAGCAAAAAAAACTTGGGATTTTTTCAGAATAATCTGCAGATAAAGGGAATTTAGTTACAAAGGTATGTATCATAAACTAGAAAACAAACATGCGCGCTAAACTTGCGATTATTATTTGCCTCAGGGAATTCTCAAATTTGAATATAAATTAATATTTATGCAAAACATTTTCATTTTATGGTTACAACGCGGTCGGTCTTTGTATTCCCTCTACATTTGTGTAACGATCTTTTGAAACTGAAAAGCAAAACGTCGACTGCTGTAATTGGATGATTGTCAATTCTTTTTCGTTAAAGCTTCTTCGGCTTTAATGGACACATTCTCATCACATGTCTCGTGCTTTGCACTCGATTACCTTTTTCCAAACCGTCTACTATATTAAATCTATAATATATTATTTCACATACTTCGATCTAGAACTGCGTCTTCAAATTATGCAAAACAAAGCATGAATTTTACTTTCCATCATCACTCCAGTATTTGTTATGTTATAACAAATCATTATAAGCATTTATATCGAAATGAATTACTTTCAATCGTCCTTCCCTTTTGTATCATTAGGCCATAATCCCTGACGGGGTAACCGTAACTCGTAAAAAGTCATGATTGTTTGAGCTTAATGCACGGGAGGACACAAGTCTTCCATTCATGCCCTAACTGTGCCCAACGCTGCTTAACTTCGATGATCGGACGGGAACTGACTTTTTGGTCGTGGCATGGCCAACGGTTTTTTTTATAAATATCATAAATTATCTTCCTATGGACTTGTTTTTTTCCATTTGAAATGTTCGTTTTTACAATTTGAACAAAAACTGTGCGTCTCATGGGGAAACAATTCATAAAAAATCTGTAGATCTTTTTAGAATAAACAATTTTCCTACTGAAAAGTCATTGAGAACAAATTTGTAGAACCTTTTTACGTGAACTATTCTTTTTAAAACTTTTTTCCGTATCTCTCATCGCTTGAGCGGAAAATGGATTTTTTGATTTTTGAGTATTTTATTTCTATGGGTAAAACCATAACCGTTGGTCCGAAAAGGCTGGTTAACGAATTTGACCTTTCTTTCAGTCTTCCAAAACGTGTGCCGAAGGGAAATCAAATCTGTTTAGTCTTCCAAAAGTTATGGAACATACCGACGACAGCAATAACGACAACAACAGACCGATAAATACCAACGTAAAACCTGTTTTTTTTTTATTCAGGGGTCTCAAAATGTGGAGATTTCATTACATCTGCGAAAATCGATTTTCAATCAAACCAATACCTTCTCATTATGATGAGAATGCAGAAACGGCTTGAAGTATAGGTTAGTGCGCGGGTTTATTATAAGGTAAATTTTTATAGCGAGTGTTTCATGAACACTGGATATGAATCGAGCTGATATATTTTCTATGATCATGAAAGAGGACAGCTATGATAAAAGTATTCATGACTGTGACAAAAGTTTATTTCTTATTGCTTATTATTGTTAATTGTTTATTTTCTTAGAAACGTAAAAGGTTTTGATATAGCTCAATAAATTCATTATATCATCACCAATAAATTGCATGCCTAAAATCATGCTGTTTGAGAAATCCAACATTTCCAATCCTTCGAACGTTGAAGAAATACAATTTTTGTTTTTCCAAAATTCAGAAAGTTTTCCTTCTACAAACGTGGATAAAATTCACAAATTTGTGTGTCATACGTTTCTTTGGTCATAAAGCATTTCTAGATTTATAAGTCGATTTTTTTTGTCAGCATTAATCAATCTGATAAGACGTATTATGTTGGTTTTTTCGTTATATTTGACAAAAAATTACTTATAAACGAAAAATTCCGGAAATTCTCGAAGATGAAAAAGTTTGTACGGAGATTGATATAAATATTCTTCGAAACTATAATATGAAACTATGAGAAGGAACAGTCTAACAATTTTCAGTTAAAAATGTTGACATAACCTCAAATTGCTTGAGTGCTGTACATGTTTTTCTATTCTATATCGATTTTCCCTGAGAAAAGCGAGCGAAGCCGGAAATAAGCCGGAACATGGGTGTCAGGGTTAGGCCCCATCCCCAATTTCGGTTTAGGGGAGAGGGCGACCAATGCCTCTTTTATCCCCAGAAATAATAATGTATCCATGTTAATTGCTCTCTCAAGAATTGACCCCCCCCCCCCCAACCGAAAAAAATCGTTCTGACGCCACTGTTGTATACAAATTCTGAATTCAATGGCTGAATGATAAATTGAAAAATCTTAGGATTTTCTTATTAAAAATACTAATTTTCTAACATAAAATGAAAAAATTTAGTTCTGAATTGTAACTCTTCTTCAAAATTTCATATTAAATTGAATTGAAATTTAAGAATTCTGATTTAAAATTATGGATATATTGTATAAAGTAGTAAAATGACCTAAAACGGTTTGAAAATTGCAAATATTGTTCGGAAAATAATGATTATGCAATGATTCTTGTCTGAAAACGTCGATATTTCGTAAACATTTTTTATTCGATAATTTTTATTTAAAATTTAGGAAAACTCATCTGGTTAAAAAAATCAACACAACGCAATCTCTTCAAAAGTTTTAGGCCTTTCCGAAATTTGGTGATTTTATAATAAATTCATTTTGAGTCAAATTTTCTCAAGTGAGCCACCTAAAACTGACCGGTCGATTTTGATATATCTTTCTGCAGATTTTGGAAGTCTTATATATCACCAATGATGTGCTAAAACAGTATTTGAAAATTTTCATTTTTCGAAAAGTTATAAACAATTGAAATTTTCAAATGCTTTTGTTTCGAATTGCAATTTCTCGGTGAATAATTTATGAAATTGAATGAAATTTTTATGGTGTGTTAGGAATCAGTGGGAGAATAGGATACAATACAATGCACATCAAAAAAATTTTATTTATTATTCAATAATGAATTTTGCTATAAACAAATTGCAAATTAACTAACTTCTCGGTGTTGTAGGAAAAGAAAAATTTTTCTTAAATATTCCTCAGACTGTTTGCTAGACGACTGCGCAATAAAATTTTGGTGCACTCACTTCGGAAAAAAGATATAAATATTTTAATGTGCT
>WSXT02238685.1:0-15757 GCA_011762715.2 Neuroterus valhalla
GGGGTAAACGACTTCGCACTATTTGAATTGGTCAGAAATGACTATCAATTAGTAAGAGTTAACTAATTCAGATTGAGAGAGGAGGTACCTGGTTCACTCAATCTTAAACTTTGGTTTAAAAAATTAAAAAGTGAAATGTTCCAAGATTATTAACCGTTCTAATAAGCACACAAAGTTATGCACGCCATTCAATATACCACCCTTATCGAGTACACCGTTGCGTGAAACCCACCGGCTTACCTCAAATACTTTCAGAAAACATGGTGTCAGTACAAACAGAAACAAGTTGAACACTTTTAATGGAACAAATTGAAACCTACCAAGTGGTTTTTAACATACTTAATATAATTAATAAGATTTTTCTGTATAAATAAGAAGTTACAGAATTTGAAAAAAATATGTCCACCACAGAAAAATGTACTTAAAAAAAAATCGCAACAATATTTTAACCTATATGGGGAAATCTTTTCACATATCCAGAAATTCTAATTTTAATATATAAAAATTTAACAAAATATATTAATCGATTTACAGGTTTTTTATTTGTGCTTTTTTCGGATAGCAGATAAAAACTATTTTTGCTCGGCTTGAATAACAATTCGATCAATTTTAGAATTTTCAATTTGCCTTACTGTCTAATTTCATTCTATTTAATATTCTATTTAATGTCAAGATTTTCAGTTGAAGTTTGGATCGCTTTCCTCAACTTCACCTTGCAAAATATAAAAACCATGGTAGGTGTGTTAAGCTGTAGGGTAAGAAAGACACAGGGGACGCAGGCGCTTTGCCGAAAACAAACGAGTCAATAAGCTGACTCACGCACATGAAACAAATGGAGAGAGAAAAGGAATTAGTAGTGTCCATTCACATGCATTTTATCTGTAAGGGATATTTTTTATTAGACTACACATTCGATGAGTTTTTATGGCTTCAATTTTATTTTTCAAATATAGAATGGTTCATGATCTTATGTTATCATTATATAGGTATGTGTAGAGCAGAGGTTAGTAGATTGTATGAAGATGGAAAAGCAGGAGGTGAGATTACAGTGTTCTTTATTGATTATATATGCGTGAACTTGATGCACCTTCACGAGATATAGCATGAGAAGCGCTTATCGGCGTTTCACTTTGAAGAAATCGAAAAATAAGAGCAGGCCCCCCTCAATGGGCCCGACACATCTCTAAAAAACCAAATCATATCACCATAGATATTCTAGAAGCAATCAGGGGTCCAATTTTTTTTAACAGATAAGGCTCCATGATTAGTAGGGTCATGTGGAAATAACTTCCTTGTCAATGTGGTGCCTTAGTGTCTATCTATGTATCTATCTATATTCTATATATCTATATCTATCTATCTATCGGTCTATCTACAACAATGAGGTACGTTGAAAACATTCTATTCTGTGTTAACTTCCATTCAACTTGAAATTTCTTTAATAACAAAAAATTTATAAGTTGGAGTAATTCATAATTTTAAATCCAGGTAATACACGTTACAATACTATGATTTAATTGCACCTCTCTAAATCTGAAATAATACAAATTGCTACAATGCATAAGTTCCATTTTTTTAAGTAAATAAGTGACAGTGTTTTCACTATTTTAGATTTGGATTTTGATAAGAACTTGCTTTCAAGATACATTTCACACTTCCCTCTTCATGTCGATAAAGATGTTTAATTTTCAATCATTGTTTTTGAGGATATCATATTATCATCAGGATATACATGAATTTACGGAAGATTCACCGGTTCTTTTCCAAAATTATGAGAATAGGTGATGTTAGAGCTACAACTCATCTTCATGTTTTTATAACTCAATGGTTTCGGTACGGTTGGAATCGTGCAATTTCGAATTGAAATCATAGCAATATTTCATTAAAATTTTTATTATCAAGTTCGAGTGCAACGATTTCCGCACGCAGATTGTAATTTTCCAGAATATTGAAACTTTAATTCATTTTTTTTTTAATTACTGAACTCGTTTCTTATTTTATTCATAATATTCTTTAATTTAATATTCTTTATTCTTTAATTACGAATTGGGTTTGTTCGATTATACTTTGTCAGTGACTTTCTAGTTTGTATATAGACAGGCACGACGGAAGGATAAACGAGTGAACGGGAGATCGACTGTAATTAGTAACACATGGGCTGCGACTCTCGATCCCATAGGCCCAAATCAAGGCACATCAAAAAAGAGATCTTCATTTGTTGTTTTGATTCTAATCGAGCTTGAAAATTTGCTTTCAGTAGTCGAAAATGCTTCCTCAAAGTTTTATTTTTTAAAAATGATCTCATTCATATCAGAAAGAAGCTCGGAGCAAGTAAATCTTTACCTGCCCAGCGATAAAGCGATTGAAACTATTTTTCACCCTGCCTGAATGAAGTTGAAATTCAAAAAGTGCAGGGGTTGAGTTACAGCATTTTTCTCGATAAGTTGATCATTAAGGTGATCGAAAAATGCATTAGAAATTTTTATGCAAAACGCCCAGTAATTTGTTCGAATCTACAAAAAAATGCATTTTTTTTAAATATTATCCAGAGGTGGCGCAAGCCCCATGAAGTTTAACACGTATTTCCCGTAAGAAGAAAATACGTTTTTGTAAATTTTATTCAGAATTACAAATATTAGGTGAATCGAGTTCGAGATTCACCATTTCTTTTCGCGATCGGTCACAAAATGCGAACAAAATATTACTTTTCAAATATCACCCCCATAAGTCTGTTTTATAGGGTCCCGAAAAACCCCCATAAGTGAAAAAATTGATTTTCCGAGTTTTTGGCGCTAATTATGATTTTTTTGCGATTTTTTTAACGCAAGTTGTTTTAAATACATGAGATACAATACAATACAATTAGTTAATAAGAATAATTGTTTAAACAATTCGTTAATAACTATAACAATATTCTCTTAGAATAATGCTACAAAGTTGCGTTTTTTTTTAATTTTCAACTTTTTGTTCACTTTCCAGTTAAAGTAAGTAATTATTAATCCAATTTAGCAAAAATAAATTTTTAAACTTATTGTAAATGTTCATAGCTATCTTCTTATAGATTGATACTGCAAAAAATACGGGTTTTCCCGAAATTTTTTACTTTTTATCATGTTTCAATTAGATTAAAGTGATAATTAATCATTTATGTTGAAAAAATATATCTTTAAACAATTTATTACAATTGCTTATAATATTTCCTTTGCCTAATGATATAAACTTGCTATGTTTTCCGATATTTTTAACTTGTTGCCCACTTTTCACTTCATGTGCGTTAATATTTAATTTAATTTAAGGAAACTAATTGATTTAACAAAATATTATTGTGTATAGCTATCTTCTCTTGGATTAGTGCTACAAAATTCCGGTTTTTTTCTGGAATGTTTAACTTTGCTTTACCTTTTTAGTTGTGAACAAATTAAAAATAAACATTATATAAAATCAAATTCGAAATAGTATTGTATTGTTTTAAGTAAATTATTTTTGTTCCTCCCCAATGTTCAAAAAAAATTGTTCAAAACAAAAAAGCACTTATCTAAGTAAAAATGGTTATAAACAATAACAAATCGTTTAAATAAGTATATTTGTTAACTCGCATCAATTATTACATCACTAAGTGAAAAGTGGACAAAAAGCTCAAGAGTTTATAAACAACCGCAACTTTTTAGCATTAATCTAAGAGACGATAGCCATAAACAATAATGATTTGTTTCAACATATATTTTTGTTAAATTTATAAAAGTATTAACCCACTTTAAGTGAAAAAGTAGGCCAAAAGTAAAAAAAATTCAGAAAAAAACCGTAAGTTTATATCATTAAGCAAAGGAAATATTATGAGAAATAGATAATAAATTGTTTGAACAATTATTTTTTTAACATGAATCAATCATCACTTTAATCTAATTGAAAAATGATGAAAAGTTAAAAATTCCAGAAAAAATCGCAACTTTGTAGCATTATTCTGGAAGGATATTGTTATAATTGATAAAAAATTGTTTAATCAATTATTTTTGTTAGTTTTGATTGAATATTACCTCGCTTTAACTAAAACGTCGAAAATAAGTTGCAGAATTCAGAAAAATCCTTGACTTTCTAACCCTTTTGCAAGAAAAAGTTACTAGAAACAATAATAAATTGTTTAATAATCTAAATAAACATCTAATTATCAGTATAAAGTAGTATTTCATGTATTTGGAACAATTTGCGTTACAAAAACCGCAAAAAAATCGTAATTAGCGCCAAAAACCCCATTTGTTCACTTATGGGGGTTTTTTGAGACCCTATAAAACAGACTTATGGGGGTGATATTTGATAAGCAATATTTTATTCGCATTCTGTGACTGATTGTGAAGAGAAATGATGAATTTCGAACTGGATTCACCTAATATTGAGAATTCTGAATAAAATATACAAAAACTTCTTTTTTTCTTATGGGGAATACGTGTTAAACTTTATGGGGCTTACGCCACCTCTTTTTTTTTGCGTTTATTTTTTTGTAAATTCGAACCAATTCCCGAGTGTTTTGCAGAAAATTCGAAAAAAAATTTTTAGACCACACTATTGACCATACTATGTGCCGTATTGCTTATTTCATTCTAATCCCGTTTAAGTGATGAAATGGTAATTAATGACGTCGACAATCAGTTCCTATTTGAAAATCTCAAGAAAGGTGAGGCTGCTCTGGCGTAGATGGTATATTACTGCTGAATTTTTGAGTGGCTAAGCAAGTTTATGATTATGTGTGATGAGAATGGGGAAGTTCCAAATGATTGGAACAGGGCTATGAGCATTTAACGTACGATGGGACAAATACTGATTAAAATCAATGCAATGTAATGTGAGTAACATACATTTGTTGTCCTTGAAATTTTTTAAGGATGTTCTGACTCCCAAATGAAAATTTTTATCCCTTGAAGACCTACGAGTGCAGAACTTTCTTCTTTGGATACGCTCTAGTCCACATTGATTAAATGTAAAAATTCGAGGATGGCGAGCATGAATTTCTGTTATAGAAAGGGCCATGGATATTGATTTTCTGAAATGTAATACATTTTTGGAATCATTTGAAACAGACAGTTCTGATAAAAATTTTTGAGAGCAGTTATATTCGAAAACTAGCTATATACTATTCTATAAAATATTGTAAATATGATCCCTAAGTTTTTCTTCAATTTTTTGTTGCAAATATACATAATTCGAATAATTTCATCTCTCGTCAAGTCCAACACAGGTGGAATCAGAAGTAATCCCTAAAATCCGCTTCTAATACTGTGTCGGCGAAGAACGTCGTAACTTAAATCGATGAAAATGAAGTTATCACGGTTGAGACTATATCCACTTCGTTAGCAAAATTACCATACTTGTGAGAAAACTTTGCTTGAAATTCATACCTTAGCTTATTAATTGGCCAACTTAATTTGCAAGTTTAGCTTACAGAGCACAAATTGAAACGTGACACCAAATCCCGTTCCCGTTAAAGCTCTTCAGCGAAGATTAATAAGAGTTTTCTGAACCTGGAAAGATCATGAACTGTAATTCAATTTTGATTAGAGTTCGAAGATACTATGTCGATGTCTTTCTATCAAAAGAATAAGTAGCTTGTGTAGAATGACGGAATACAATTTTTATGTTCGAAGGGCACAAACAGAAGATATCGAACATTTCTGTTTGAAAAATAAGATATGAAAAAAGCTAAAAATTCAACGAAGTTTAAACAAAAAGACTTCTAAATCCATTCAGTTATTGATTTCAAAATATGATGAATTTACGTAGTTAGGATAATCCTCCAGCATTCGTGGCCAAAGCATAAAAATACCGGATAAAAGAGTGATTTATTCGCGAAGGAAGAGTAGTTTTCAGAACAACCTAAGTCAAGAGGTTGTACAACACATTTCTCAGGACCTTCATACTCTCTAAAATGAAATCAGTAAGAATGGGTCACTGAATCAAATCAGCAGGGATTTGCACGGAAAATCAGTGAAATTCGACGGATTTAAGTTTAGAAAAAAGTGCAACTAAGGACCGACTAGAAGAATATTTTATGATAGTAAAGCATTTTATTTCAAGAAAATAATCATTTTTTTTAATGCAGAAACTTTGATTACCCGCGGAATACTACGTTTTATACAACTGAAGTTTGCGAAGTTTATGATAAACGAGAAAAATTTCAAAAAATTTTATTTTTATTCTCAGTCAATGAGAACAAAATTGTCATTTGTTCTGATTTAAATAAGTGCTCCGACAACATGCTGTCATCAGCAGGTAGAAGCAATTTGCATCAGTTTCCTGAGATTAAAACCACATTCTGTTCCACGCAACTTGAGAAACATCTTTACGCCTTAGCGCCTACGTCTACCCTTTCGCGGTAACAATTCGAAGAGTAAATGTTCATTTCTCAATGAGGATAACAGCCTCTTCAGCCCAATTCTCATCCCCCCTCTTTTCCCTCTTACTAGACAATAACTCATATCAACGGTTGCTAGGGGTTTTTGAATCAGTGCAAACGGAGAAAAAAAATGTGTTATGTTATAAATGCTCTATAAAATATTGACAGCATAGCTTTCATTTAAATAGCTTACAGAATTTCCAGGTACCTCACAAATTTATGAACACAAGTAAGGATAGCATAATTGCTTCTGTATGTCTTGCAAGAATTCCCAGTGGATCTTATACAGTATTTTATGAAGCAATACATGAAAAGCAAGTTGCACCATTATGTAAGATTAGTATTTACTCTTTTTTCTCCGTGCATACAAATTTTAGGGGGCTTTAAGTATTTTCCCTTCAATGATTTACAACTCATAAATGTTTGTACAATGTTTGTGCCTAAGACCTCAAACACTTCAAAAGTTATTTGGGCGGTAAACAATATGCGAAAATTCAACGAAAAATATGAGGGTTCCTGTCTAGGCTATATGAAACCCTTAAAATGATGAAGGAGTTCAAATCCATACCAGGTGATAAAACATGGTTGTACCGAAATTTGGGTTTTCTAACATGCGCATTATTCCGTAACAGAAGCTACCATCAGAACTATTTTACTGGATGGATAGGAGACAGTTACTCTGAATGCTTAAATGTTATCAGATAATATTGCTTATTGCATCAAGTCCTTGAAGTGCTCCAAACCACAGTTCACGCCTGAACTCTTGATTTCTCTACTACGAGACTACGACAAGGCACCAGAACCTCCAGCTGTGGCTTCTATAGTCTATTCACTTAGTAGTTCAAGAGGCAAGGGTGAAGAGGGTTCAACTAATGGAAATTGCAGTTTAAGAGAATCGACCAATAGAAATAACTCTTTAAAATGACCTCGCGAAGTCATACTAAACTTGTTTGGTGGATAGACATAAAGAGTTCTTCTTGTATTCAAAAATGAATGGGATATATGACATGTCAGGCCTAAACAATAATCTATTTGTAGACTAAAGAAAGGGTACTGTTGGTTATGGAAATTGCACCACTGTTAGCAAATATGCCGACATTTGTGACAGCTCATTCGAAAGCTGACATGTACCCCAACTAATCTCTTTATCTGAACTACTCTTTGGCATAAAAAATTTTCAGTAATTTTCCAGAATTCATATAGCAACTTTCAGTAATTTTCTGAAGCCGCAATCTGCATGGTGCCACCAGGAACATACTGGGTGCACGACGTGAAAAGGGGTAGAAGGTGTTTATTTTTTATGGTTGGAGTCATTTCGCATTAGCTTCAAATCTATTGACATTAAACCTGCGTATGAAAAATAATCAAGGGGGTTGTCTAGTTAGGCGCTCGATTTTCGAGCGTATTTTTGAGAATGAATTGCAAAGAAACTGAACATGATATAGAGATGCAGTTTTTTGTATTAATTTTATACATCTTTGCTCTAAAAATTGGTATATTGTAATCATTTATTCATTGACAATTGTTTTCCTTGGGATGACCTCAACCAAACCTCCATAAGAAAATCATACCCGAATTTGTGGCAAGTTTTCTCAGGTTTGGTTGAATGAATCTTAAAATAAAAAAAATGTCTGTATTTTTTATAACTTTGGCTATGGCCTGACATGAGATTTTTAATCTGAGTTGAAAATTCTCAAAATTGTGGATGTTTGAACAAAAAAATCTAATTTTGACCATTTTTTTCAAGCTAAGAAGGGCTGTAAAAACGTGAAAATTTTTTTCCCCCAAAAAAGCTCGTGTCAGGCCACAGCGACACCTCTGTCAAACAATTTAAAATTTATAAACAAAGAATATCTTAAATACTCTAGTCAGACCCTTGCCAACACTTTAAAAAAACACGACTTTTGGGAAAACGCGTTCAAAGATCAGCAATGACGAAAAAGCGCGTGGAAGGACAGAAAGTGTCTATGTTTGGTCACCCATATCTCGCGAAAGATTCTGTTTTGGGTTAAATCCTCTACAGGGTACATTTCTAGTATCATAGAGATTCGAAATATGTAAAAAGAAAAAAATCGATTTTTTGAAACCGCTTAACTAGACGACCCCCTTAAAAGGTGGTTTCGGAAGGATTCGGTCGGAATTTGCTTCTTCATGGACTACAATGGACTGAAAATTTGGTTTGGCTGAAGGTTTAAAGCTAGATTGCAGTATATTGGCATCATACAGACTGAACTTCAGAAGGACACACAGATTACAAAAAAATTAAAAACCTGCTTCAAATTCATTTGAATGGGATTAAATACAGTTTCGGAATTATTTGGTACGGTCCGAAATGAAAACCTATATCCGAAACTGACAACCGGGAAAGTTTTAATATGTACAACAGGATGGTCCAAAAAGGCATTAGAAACAAATTTTTTTGCGAAACGTCCGGAGATTTGTTCGAATCCACAGGGAAAAAATGCATTTTTTTTTTAAATTTATATATTTAGACGTGGAGCAAGCCCCATGAAGTTTAACACGTATTTCCTATAAGAAAAAAAGACGTTTTTGTCAATTTTATTCAGAATTCCCAATATTAGGTGAATCGAGTTCGAAACTCACCATTTCTCTTCACAATTAGTCACAAAATGAGAATAAAATATATTTTTTCAAACATCATCCCCATGAGTCTGTTTTATAGGGTCCCAAAAAAACCCCATAAGTGAAAAAATGGGGTTTTTCGAGTTTTTGACGCTAATTATGATTCTTTCACGGGTTTTCACGCAGATTGTTTCAAAAACATGAGATACTATTCTATGCTGATATTTAAATGTTTATTTGAATTGTTTAATCCATTTATTATTGTTTTTAGCAACTTTCTCTGAGAAAAAGGTTAGAAAGTCAAGGTTTTTTCTGAATTTTTCAACTTATTTTCAACGTCTCAGTCTCAATATTCTCTTAGAATAATGCTACAGAGTTGCGGGGTTTTCTAAAATTTTCAACTTTTGTCCACTTTTCACCTGGAGTGAGCAATTATTTCATTTAATTTAGCAAAAAAAAATTGTTTGAACGAATTTGAAATGTTCATAGCTATCTTCTCCTAGATTAGCACTATGTGATTGCGGTTTTTCCCTGAAATTTGTACTTTTTATCATTATTCAATTAGATTAAAGTAATAATTGATTCAAGTTAGAAAAATAATTGTTCAAACAAATTATTATTGTTTATGGTTATCTTATCTTAGATAAGTGCTGAAAAGTTGCGGTTTTTTCTAAAATGTTCAACTTTGCTTCACCTTTTTAGTTGTGAACAAACAATAAATAAACATTAGAGAGAATCATATGTTAAATAGTATTGTATTTTTTTGATTGAATTATTTTTGTTCTTTTCCCAATAATAAAAAAAAAATTAATTAACACAAAAAAGGCTGAATCCATTCAATTAAATTCAAATTTCGAATTTTCTACTAAAATTATGAATCTCCAACGCAAAAATTGAATTTGTAAGAAAGAAGGTCAACTATTTCAACCAAAGAGTTGGATTTTCGACCTAGAGATATAAATTTGAAATCAAAAATATAGTGGTTGGTATTTCAACAAAAAAAAGTGTATTTTAAATAAAAAACAATCTAATTTAGCCAAAGATTAAATATATTCAATCTAATTAAATCCAATTGAATTTCATTCAAATTTCATTCAGTGCAAAGTTGAACATTTCAGAAAAAACCACAACTTTCTAGCACTTATCTCAGAGAAAATGGTTATAAACAATAATAAATTTTTTAAATAGACATGTTTGTTAACTCGCATTAATTGTTACCTCACTAAGTGAAAAGTAGACAAAAAGCCTAAGAGTTTAGAAAAAACTGCAACTTTTCAGAACTATTCTAAGAGGAGATAGCCATAAACAATAATGATTCGTTCATACAATTTTTTTTTGGTAAATCAAATTGAATATTAACTCACTTCAAGTAAAAAGTTGGCAAGAAGTTAAAATTTTCAGAAAAAACCGCAAGTTTCTATCTTCAAGCAAAGAAAATATTATTAGCGATGATAATAAATTATTTTTCTAACATGAATTAATTATTCCTGTAATTTAATTGGAAAGTGATAAAAAATTGAAAATTTCAGGAAAAAACCGCAACTGTGCAGTATTCATCTATAAGAAGATAGCTAAAAACAATTAAAATTTGTTTAAACAATTTTTTTTGATAAATTAAATGAAATAATTACTTACTTAAAGTGAAAAGTGGACAAAAAGTTTTAAATTTCAGAAAAAACCGCAACTTTGTATCATTATTCTAAGAGAATATTGTTATAATTAATAAGAAATTGTTGAAACAATAATTTTTGTTCACTCCAATTGATTATTACCTTGCTTTAGCTGAAAAGTTGAGAATAAGTTGAAAAATTCAGAAGGAACCTTGACTTTCTAACCCTTTTCTAAGAGAAAGTTGCTGAAAACAATAATAAATTGTTTAAAAAATTGAATCAAATATCTAGTTATCAGAATAAAGTAGTATTTCATGTATTTCAAACAATCTGCGTTAAAAAAACGCAACAAAAAAAATATAATTAGCGGCGAAAACTCGAAAAACCCATTTTTTCACTTATGGTGTTTTTTGGGACCCTATAAAACAGACTTATGGGGTTGATATTTGAAAAGTTATATTTAATTCGCATTTCATGACTAATTGTGAAGAGAAATGGTGAATTTAGAACTCGATTCACCTAATATTGAGAATTCTGAATCAAATTTACAATAAAACGTCTTTTTTTCTTATAGGAAATACGTGTCGAACTTCCTGGGGCTTGCGCTACCTCTGAATATTATTTTAAAAAAAATGAGTTTATTTTTTTGTGGTTCCGAACAAATTTCCGGGCGTTTTGCATGAAAATAGGAAAAATAAATTTTTGAATCACCTTTATGTACAAGTTAATACGTACAAGCTATAATACAGACAAGTGAAGGAAGTTTGTAGAATATTTGAAATAAACTTGTATCTCGCTTGAATGTAAGTTCTTTTGATTGATCCATAACTTCGGGTAATAAGAAAATTAATTTTTTACGTACGTCGAAATACGCATGTGGGTGGTGCACTTGTATGCGTCACGTTGGGACTGCGTTCGCAGGCTCAGCACATGTATATGCGCCGGCGCTTCCTGCAGTTAACGACCTCAATCTCATATAACTGCCCAGTTTAATGGTTTCGAAGTAACTCAGAAGACCTGCTACCGATTGCCAATCGTAAAAATCTTTCTTGTCACAAAATATTTGCTTCGGTTGAGCCTCCAGCGATAAATGAAGGAAACAGACTTCCGCTCTTTCCTTACTTTGTTCATAACAAAGAATAATAAACTTCTTAAAATGAATGTTCAATATAATTTATACATAAATTTTTTTAAATAAAAGTAATATATAAAAATAAATTTATTTTATATAAAAATAAAAGTATATAAAATCTGTGAAATATTACATCGAATTTTGAAGTTCTCTACAATGTATATGAGAAACTTATACAGTAAATGAAAACCTCAAAGGAACGTCACAACAATGCAGCATCAGGATTATATTTTTGAAGATTAATTGAGCTAAGTGCAAAAAAAAGATGAAAATTGAATGTTAGGTCAAAGAAGCGTATTCAAGGAATGACGATGAAGGTTTTAATGAGTGTTACAATCTACTCTGTCTTCATCCCTCCTTTATTTTCCTCTATTCCTCTTCATTCGACTGCCCCTTAACGAGATCGAGCGTAACAAGCTCAGTGAAGCATGAGTTCGTAACCCATTCTGAAGAAAGAGAGCAAGACGACCTACAAATTGTTATCGCGATCAGGGAAAAATATGGAAAAACGAAATAACAGAATTTTATTCTAAGATTCACATTTTTAGTTACCCTGATTAGCTATAACAGTGACTCTGTTGACCATACCCAAACCAAGAAATCTGCTGCACCGACCGATTTAAATAATCAAATCCTCGAAACACATTTCTACGTCATTAGCACAAGATGAAAATTTATTGGAACGAAGTTCCTTATACGAGGGTAGAGAGATTTCTGGGGTAGGGAAGAATTTTATAAAAATATTTTGGTACCGTTACACTGTGACGTCATGAATATGGCGTCACGGACGTTACGCTGTGGGTCATAAATAACCATTACGCTGACAGCACCCAAAAGACAACTTGAGTATGAAAGGATATATGACACCTGTTAAAATTTTTACGAGCATCCCTTACGACCTATTGATTTTACGAAAATGAAACTTCTTGCATTTCAAGAAATTTGCAACAAATTTTCACACATCTGATACCTTATTGATATTAGCTTTACAACAAAGTTCGAATCGCAAAAATGTGTCTACTTGGAATTTCTGCTATTTCATCATCGTTTCGTAGTATAAGTAAAATGATCCGATTTTTGCGATTCAAGTTTTGTTTCACCAGTAATTATGAAGTATTTCTTGATGCACACAAGCTGATGGAAAATTGTGCAAACATTGCCTTGTAAATACACATTAAAGAGAAGCGTCAACGATCCTAAACTCGATCTCATTGGGGTCTAGAGACTCTAGAGAAGGATATATGACACCGATTTAACTTTTTACGAGCATAATTTACGACCTATCGATTTAAAAAAATGAAACTTCTTGCATTTCACAAAATTTGCAACAAATTTTCACACATCTGATACCTTATTGTTATTAGCTTTACAAAAAAGTTTAAATCGCGAAAATCTGTCTACTTTTGCGATTTTTGCTATTTTATTATCATTTCGTAATATAAGTAAAATTTCCGATTTTTACAATTCCAAGTTTTGTTGTACCAATAATTATGAAGGACTTTTAAATGCACATAAGCTATTGGAAAAATGTTCAAAAATTGCCTTACAAATGTGACATGAAAGTAAGTGTTAACGACCCTAATTTCGATGTCATTAGGATCTAGAGACTCTAGAGAGGGATGAATGACACCCGTTTGAAATTTTCACGAGCATCCTTTACTACCTATTTATTTTACAAAAATGAAAGTTCTTGATTTCGCAAAATTTTCAACCGATTTTGACACGCTTGATATCTTATTGTTAATAGGTTTACAACAAATGGTTTACAACAAAGTTTGAATCTGAAAAATCGCGCTAATTTCACGATGGCTCCTATTCTTAATTATCGTTCCATATAGAAGTAAAACATAGTATAACTTTGTTATATTTAATTAAGGAATAAAAAAAAACTTCCTGTGAAAAATACGAAATTAATTCATGCTTCATTATGAGAAACTTTCTCAACAAGAATTTCATGTATGAAGTTTCCTACGATATAACAAAGTTCATAGTTCATTCCCCCTGTTAGTATAGATAAAACTTACAGCATCTAGTTCCAAATAAGATGTGTCGCTTGTTGTCCCGAAAGATTGTGAAAGTTGAAGAAGAGGAAGAACTTGTCCTGAGAATTCGGGGGAAGTCAAGATCATGAAGAACATCTGACTTACTCATCACGAATTCCGGGATGATGAGACACTTCGCCTTGAATTTGAAAATTCAAGTATAGTTTAAAAATTTTAGCACTTTAACCCTTTAGTTGCAGTTCAGTATTTATCGATAAAAAAAGGATGAACATATTGAGTTGAATCAAGGCGAGCAACATATGGACCACTCACTACCAACGTAAACGTACCATAAAAGTATCGACGGCATCTTTGTACATATAGTGTAAGTACTTTTATCGTATCGAGGTTCTATATATGGGATGACCTCCTGTATTACTTTCCGAAGATGAAAGCAAATCATACAACTTTTCCTTGCAATAGGTCGTAATTACTATTTTTTCCTTGCGCCTCATCTTTATCGAGTAATTGCAAAAGGTACCTTTCTAATTACTTTAACCTTTGTTCTTGTTGTCCCTAAAAATCCTCTATCTATACTTGATGAAATAAGACCAGTTAGAGCTCATTTGACGCAAGATCGTATAAATTTGTCACAAGTTGAAATACTTTTATTTCATTGTTTCAAAAATAATATTGAGAAATGATTGTACAGTTTCATGTATTGCTTTAGAAATACTTCATAGTAGCTACAATGCTTCACTGGGATATATTATATAAAATAATTGTAATTTTAACTCATTGATATCATTTTATAACATTTTTTTTCATTTGCTTTCGCGAATTTCTTTTTGAACGTGTCAAATCTTTCTCACGCAATATCTCAGTTCGTGCTCTCTTTCAGAAAACCGCTTACAGACGTCATCCATTCGTGATTTCTGCCCCTTTATCTATTTCATGGTCATTTATTCTTTTTATACGATTTATCATCTTGTCTCATCTCGAAGTTCTTTTGTTCTTCTAAGTTCTGATCCGATCTCAGGGTCGACTAAAACAAACTCACAAATCAGAGACGGGTGAATAACATTGATTGGAATTCAGTTTTGATCACATATGAGTTTTTATGGTCTTCCCAAGTGGAATAGGTAATTAATTGGAAGGAAAAATAAGGACCTGTAATTCATATGATATTATTAAACTCATGAAGTATATAAACCACTGGCAACAGTGAAAAACATATTGCTCTTAAATATTACTATCAGTCCTAGAGTAAGAATCCTCGGTTTCTGATTCTGAGAAGGATGGGGAAGACTAAATTTAGTCACACTGATCATTAGGGTGGTCCTTACACTCTAAATCCCTTGGACCGAAATTCTGGTCCAAGCAATAACCAAACCTGCGATTCTGGTCTAATGGACTGATTTTCCGGTCCAATGGACGACTTTCCGGTTCAATGGAGAAGAAAGTGGTCCAAGCTTGGACCAGGAAGAGTATACAAATTCCGGTTCAATTGGACCAGATTTTTTTGACCGCTCCTTGGACTGGATTTCCAGTCCAATGGACCGGAATATCGGTCCAAGTGATTTAGAGTATATTTTTTACTTTTCAAATTTCTCTTCTCTCACAATCCAGTTTTGTTTGAATACCCAAAAAAATAAGCTCCGAAATTGAGCAAAATCAGATAATATTTATGGATGTCGCAAAAGTGATGAAGTTTTAGAGCTTCACGAGAGCAGTTCGAGAGAACTCTCGCTATCGTCTTGTCTCGGAGTCGAGACGATATCGGGACGATATTGAGACGATAGTTATAAAAAATCTCGATCACGAGATCAAGATTGGATTGGACAAAATATCGATCTCGACGAGAGTTCTCGAAACTTTTTTTTTGTCATAATACATAATACACGGCAATAAATCCAAATCACGAAATAAATCATGCAATTACAATCCAGTAAGAATTGATTTAATAATAAGCTACTCTTATAAGAACTAACGCAAAGAAACTTACACAAAACTAGAAATCAGGATCGCAAATTCGTACGTAGAGTGAACTTTTGATCCATCCGCT
>WSXT02238696.1:0-13424 GCA_011762715.2 Neuroterus valhalla
ATTTTTGAAATATTTCAAGGACGTTCTCAAAACATCCTAATTTAGGCCAAACAACATCCTGAAAACATACAATGTTCCAAAGACGTTTTTAGGGCGTATTTGTAACATTAGACGTTTTTTGGACGTTTTTTTGCCTGACTGAGGACGTTGTTTTGGACATTCTAGAAAAGTCTTTCAAACTTTACATCTTTTAAATATTTTAAGGACGTTCTCAAAACATCCTAAGTCAGGCCAAACAACATCCTGAAAACATACAATGTTCCAAAGACGTTTTTTCGACGTATTTGGAACATTAGACGTTTTTTGGACGTTTTTCTGCCTGACTTAGGACGTTGTCTTGGACATCTAAAAACTTCTTGTAAACTTTACGTCCTAAAAACGTTTTTAGGACGTTCTGGAAACGTCTTTAAATTTCGTGCCCACTGGGTTATTGTAAAGCATTAATTTATCATCAATATAGTGTGAAAGTCATCTTTAATTACTTCAGGATTTATAAGCCAGGGGAAAATATATTCAATATGATAAAAGTATACGTCTTTATAAATTCATAAATTTCAAATTTGTTTATTTTTATCTTGAATTCATCTATAATTTTGAATATATCATTCTTCAGAAGAAAATTTTTATCCATACTTGTATAAATGTACTTCCCAAAACTGGAGCTTAATATTTGAACAGAGGAATTGCAAAACTGAGATTAATTCTTCACCTATCGAATGAATAACCGATAATACCTGTAATCAGATATACGCCACATTCCGGTTGACTGTAATTGCGCTTGAATCATTAAATTCGATTTTTCCAGACATTAATTACCCCTCGTTAACCCCTTTTAATTATCTCCATAAGAATATATCTTGAGTCTTTTCACACGATCAACACATACAAGGATTGGAATTTCACCTGCCTCGTACTATTTTATTAGGAGGCGCAAATGGTGCAATTTCAGCGAAATGTGAAAATGGAGGATTGAGACGTTGGTCAGATTTAATCGATTCGAGTATACATATATATTCTACTTTAATGCTGATTTTACATCATCATTGCACCGGTTGTATGCGGAAATTCTGTCAAAGCTTCAATGAATATTACACGACACACATCGCGTGTATAGATGTGCATACATGCATAATATATGTCTATACATGCATGAAGAAAGTTTTCCAGGATTGCAACCTTTTTCTATACTAGGCTCGCAATACCATGTTCCTTGAACACGAACACACGCATAAATATTATTTGCTGAGATTTATGGGAAATCTTTAGCCTTTACAAGTTGACACATTCGAATTATTGCTGGAATTCAAACATTTTTTTTTAGAAATTGTTACCTAATTCAATTAAAACATGTTATGTCTTCGCCTCCATTTCCCGAGCTGTAAAAAAAATATCTAGCGTTCTTTTTTCAATTCTGTAAGTCTCGAGATTATTCTGTGTGAGGTAAAAGTCAATTGAACATAAATTATATAGTTTTGAAGATAATATCGAACATCTGCCAACCTTTTTTTATTGACTTCTCTGACCATCAGAAAAGTTATGAAGTCAGTGGTATCCGAAAGTGAGACATTGAATAATAGGAAGCAAATAAATTATAATTACGAATTTTATAATTAATTTTCTACCCATCTTGCAGGAGAATTAGTATAGAAATGGCAAAAATAGATATTGAGATGGTGTAATTCAAGAAAAAAAATCTGCCCGCTGTATATTGTATACAATTACGTATAGAGCTTTTGAAACTAAAAAGTAGAATGTCGATTGCTGTATTTGATGATTGTTAATTCTCTATTGTTAAAGCTTCTCCGGCTTTAACAAATACATTCTCATCGTGTGTCTCGTGCTGCGCACTCGATTGAAATCTGCCCGAAACGCGAACTTTTCTATATTAGCTTCAACTCTAATGCATCAAATGTATATAATATTAATTTATATAGCTCTTACCTTTTCTTGTTTCTTAAAAAATTTAGTTGGTCTATTTTTAATATTAATATACTTACAATTTAAACACAAACCACGCTTCCCATAAAAAAAAAACAGGTTTTCTTTCCAAACTTTTCTTTGTATCTCGTCAAGTTTTGCTAGAAACTTGGCTTTTATTTTAAATGTTGTTTTTTAATTAATACCAAAACTATGCATCTCTTGAGGAAAAAAATTAAACAAAATTGGTGGATGTTCTTTCATAGAACAATTTTGTTCTCAAACTGGAATTGTTTATTTTTTAGACTATTCATCGGAATTTTCGATTTGTTGAGAAAATAAAAAAATTTTTATTAACGATCTTGTATGGTTCCCAAGAAGAAACCTTTTTTTCCTTCTGACTTTTTTCTCCATCTTACGTTATTTGGCTAAAAATTCTCATTTTCGTTTATATTTTTGAATTTTGAAAATGCCACATCTCTGAAAATTTTGTTTTTATGAAAAAAGATCATGAAGATAAATTGTTTTACTTTTTAGGTGCTACAAGAAATTGTACTTATAACTTTTGAGCATTTTGAACATTTTTTTTTACTTTTTTTCCAAGACCCAAACATTTAAGTACGATTTCTTGCAGCACGTAAGAAGTGAAACAATTTGTCCCAATCATTTTTTCGATGGAAACAAAATTGTCGGAGTTATAGTATTTTCAAAATTCAAAAATATAAACAAGAATGAGAATTTTTAGCCAAATAACGCAAGATTGAAAAGAACGTCAGAGAAGAAAAATCTTTCTGCTTGAGAGCCCTACGAGATCGTGAATACAACTGTTAGAATTTTCTCAAAAAATCGAAAATTCCAATTTTGATTCCACAAAAAATAATGGAAAATAATCTGTGAACTCGATAACTTTTGAAAGAATGATCATATTTGATCGTGCCTTACCACCCATTTTGAGGGACCAAAGAGATAAGTGGAGTTCGTTAACCAGCTATTTAGATCAAGAATAAGAGGGGGAGCATTTTGAAACAATTTTTGGACTTTTTATTCAAAGACTCAAAAATTGTAAGTACTGTTTCTTGTAGTAGATAAAAAGTGAAACAATTTATCTAAATGATTTTTTTGTTAAAAAAAAAATTGTTAGAGTGGTGGCATTTTCACTATCCAAAAATTTGGACGAAAATGGAAAATTTCAGCGAAATGACGCAAAATCGAGAAAAAGTCAAAAAGAAAAAAAGATTTCTTCTTGGGGATCATACAAGATCGTGAATACAACTTTTTGAATTTTCTCAAAAAATCGGGAAATCCAATTTCGATCGCACAAAAAATAATGAAAAAATAATCTGTGAACTCGATAACTCTCGAAGGAATAATCATATTAGATCCTACTTTTGCACACGTTCCCAGGGACCAAAAAGACAAGTCAAGTTCGTTAAAAAGCTATTTTAGAAGAAAAATTAAAGGGAGGAGCATTTTGGAAATTTTGTTTGACTTTTTTTTTCAAGACTCAAAAATTGTAAGTATGGCTTTTTGTAGTACGTAAGAAGCGGAACAATTTATCCGAATGGTTTTTTTTGTTAGAAACAAAATTGTCAGAGTTGTGACATTTTAAAAATTCAAAAATGTAAACGAAAATGAGAATTTTCATCCAAATAACGCAAGATTGAAAAAAAAGTCAGAAGGGAAAAAAGGTTTCTCCTTGAGAGCCGTACAAGATCGTTAATACAACTTTCTGGACTTCTTCGAAGATTCCCATTTTGATCGCACTAACGACAACGACAACGACAAAGACAACGACAACGACAGCGACAACGACAACGACGATATCAAAGACAACGACAACGACAACGACGACGACGATATCAACGACAACGACCACGACAACGACGACAACGACAACGACGACGACGATATCAACGACAACGACAACGACAACGACGATATCAACGACAACGACAACGACGACGATATCAACGACAACGACCACGACGACAACGACAAAGACGACGACGATGTCAACGACAACGACAACGACATCTACAACGACAACTACAACGACGACGATGACGATATCAACGACAACGACGACGACGAAGACGAAGACGACTATATCAACGACAACGACGACGACGACGACGATATCAACGACAACGACCACGACAACGACGACAACGACAACGACGACAACGACAAAGACGACGACGATGTCAACGACAACGACAACGACAACGACATCTACAACGACGACGATGACGATATCAACGACAACGACGACGACGAAGACGACTATATCAACGACAACGACAACGACGACGACGAAGACGATGTCAACGACAACGACAACGACGACGACGATATCAACGACAGCGACAACGACGACGACGACGACGATGACGACGACAACGACAACGACGATGACGACGACGACGACGACGAAGACGACTATATCAACGACAACGACGACGACGACGACGATATCAACGACAGCGATAACGACGACGACGACGACGACGATGACGAGGACAACGAAAACGACGACGACAACGACGACGATATCAACGACAACGACGACGACGACGACGACGACGACGACGACGACGACGATATCAACGACAACGACAACGACAACGACGACGACGACGACGAAGACGACAACAGACAGATAGACACCAACGTAAAACTACTTTTTCGTTATCAGGAGGTCTCAAAACGTGGAGATTTCATAAATTTCGTGAAAGTCAATTTTCACATAAAACCAATACCTTCTCATTATGATGAGAGTGTAATAGTACAAATATTTTTGCTGTGCCTAGACGCTGCATAAAAAATATTTTACACAATTAGAAAAGTACATCATTATAGTTGAGACACATATTTCTCTCTTGAAAAAGAAACAACAATAAAACAATGCCTAAACGACTGGAAATTCCTTTGCATTATAAAAGGAGAACATTTGGAAACTATTAAAATTGACGTAATTCTTGTTGTGTACTCCTTCAGATACATGTAGAGCGGCTACATTAAACCATACGTAACACATAGATTAGTAAAGTGGAGTAATACTCTCATAATGGTACTTTTATTTTTCATAATCAGATGTAAGAAGATCTGCGTTATACCTAAGTGGAATGAGATAATTGATCTTGAAGGCAAGTGAAAGGAAAGAAAGTTGGATTTGTGTACGTGTAATATTCAATTCCTGAAATTATGGAGAATGTGTAGAGGATGATCCTTCTCCCTGTAGAAATTAGTTTTGTAAATGGTTTCTGTTTTATAAAAATCAACTTCGAATTCCAGAATTATTTTGAACTCGTGAAACGTACTGAATTGATGAATATTTATAAAGCTTATGAGATTTACGTAGCAAAATGAAGAAAGAATCCTTGACTTTATATTTAAATAAATTTCGCACTTTCACTGGATTTATTCAGAATTTCATAATAATTGAATTATTCAATCAATACGCCTTAAGAATTAGAAAAACTTTGACTCTATAAATCAAAAACTTCAAAATTGTAAGCATCAATTTTTGACATTTGAAGAATTTGAAAATAAAAGTCTGCAGAATGGTAGAATTCTTAATTCATATTTCATAATTGAACATTTTGAAGGTTTAAACAGTGGAAATGAACAAAATGGTTAGTTCAAATTGCAAATGCTCTAATCGTTCTCCTTGAAAAATTGTTAATAGAATATTATATCTCCTGAATTTGGAAAAGTAGATATAAAATAAACCGGAAATTAAACCCGCTGTGGATTCGATCTCAGGTTTTCTGCTTTGTTTGTATGTATAATTTTATTCAGCTCATTAAATTATTGATGAGGACTTAATTTGCTCCCTGTTTATGATCAATGAGTAAACATCTTTGGTTTTTCATGAAGGAAGATAAGAAGTAACGAGACTTAAATATAAAAAGGTCAATGAATTCGTTTTGAATGACCTAGTCTTTTCTATGTTTATAAGTAAAGTTTTACTATACGAAAGAGCTATTTTCCAATTGCGAAACGTTTTATTAATTACATTTTTTATTGTTGTTGATTGTTGTTGTTGAAATTGTTATTCCCAACAGTTGAAAATAAATGTAATGATATAATTTGCGGTTGGGAAAAAAGAGGTACATTAATGAATCGGTCGCTTTTAAGTTAAAGACTCATAACAGCGTTGTGGTAAAGTTTTCTGCACTTCCAAAAGTACACACACCAACTTACAATCACCAATTTACAATTTACCAAGATACTTATCGAATATTCTGAAACCAATTTCTAAAAAAAAAAGTGAGTTGTTTATCACAAATAGTTGAGAATTTAAACCAAAAAATCTGCCCCCTGCGTGGGCACATTCTCATCGCGCGCTTTGCCCGCGGTTCGCTTCGCTCGCAAGTTTGAGCGCGCCTGGGGCGCGCGTCTTTCGGATTTCGCGCTTTGCACTCGATGGTAATCTCACCTCGCGCTCCGCACTCGGTTATAAATTTTCCTCGCGCTACGCGCTTGACCTTTGTACCTCCTTACAGTTGTATATAAAGCTTCTGAAACTCAAAAGCGAAATGTCGACTACTTTAATTTGATGAGTGTGGATTCTCTCTTGCTGAAGCTTCTCCGACTTTGACGAATACGTTCTCATCGCGTGTCTCGTGCTGCGCACTCGATCAAAGTTTGTCTGAAACGGCGGAGTAGTTTCGTCGACTAATTTTTTTCACATGCTATGTAGTTTTTCTAGAAGTTCAATTTTTAAATTTTCAATTTTAGTTTTTGCGATTGAAACAAAAACAGAGCGTCCAATGGGAAAAATTATAACAAATTTACAAATTTTTTTCAGGTAAACATCTTTTCTCCATCAATCTTCTGTGTTAGCCTCGGTCATTTTTCAAAAATTTTAATATTTCGTTTTTATAATTATGTTCCCTGATTGAAATGAAAACTACATATCCTGTTAATTAAGTTGAAAACACATTTGAAGATATTTTCCTGGTAAAGAACTTGTGTCTTTTTGATTTTTCCTAAGCTTTTGTCAATTGTCCAAAAGTTCATTTTGTCATTTTTTATATGCTTTTTTATAAATGAACTACTTATCCTATCAAAACGGTAATTCTACCAAATTCTTAGATCTTTTTTTGGTGTACAATTTCAGTTCATTTATATATTTCCGTACCTTACATAGTTTGTTCAAAGAATGAATCTTTCTATTTTTCATTATTTTTTGTGCGATAAAAATTTGAATTTTTGATTCATTGAGAAAACTCGAAACGTTGTAAAGATCACCCTGAAGGGCTCTTTTTCTCAAATTTTGCGTTATTTGGCTAAAAATTCTGATTTTTTTTTATATTTTTGAATGTTGAAAATACAATAACTCCGACAATTTTGTTTTTATCGGAAAAAATGATTGGAATAAACTGTTTCACTTTTTACGTTTATTTTTTATCCAAAATAGCTGGTCAACGAACTCAACTTGTCTTTTCGGTCTCTTAAAATGGGTGTCAAAGCACGATGGAATATGATCTAAACGAAAATGTGAATTCTTCGCCAAACCACGCAAGAAATGAAAAAAAGTTTGAAGGAAAAAAATGTTTTTTTTGGATGCCCTCCAGGATAATCTTTACAACAATTCGAGTTTACCGAAAAAAAAAAAATTCAAATTTTGGTCGCACAAAAAGCATGAAAAATGGAAAGATTCATTTTTAATAGGACATTTTTTGATAGGACAATTAGTTTTTGCTTCATTTATAGAAAGCCATAAAATGAATTCATTTCAATCAGGAAAAATACCCATAAAAATAAATTTTTCGAGAAAATGACTAAGGCTAACACACAAGATTGATAGGGAAAAGTTATTCATCCGAAAAATATCGTAAAAAATAGAATTTTTAATTTTTAAATTGAATTTCCAGAAAAATTACAAAACTTGTGAAAAAATTAGGCAACAAAACTTCTCTACCTCTTTGGACAAACTTCGATCGAGTGCGCAGCACGAGACACGCGATGAGAAGAGAAGCTTAACAAAAGAGAATTCACTCTCATCAAATTGAAGTAGTCGACATTTCGCTTTTGAGTTTCACAAGCTCTATATAAAACAGTAGGGAGGTACAAATGACGAGCGCGTAACGCGAGGTAAATTAATAACCGAGCGCAGAGCGCGGAGTGAGATTAACATCGAGCGCAAAGCGCGAGATCCGAAAGACGCGCGCCGTAGGCGTGCTCAAACTTGCGGGTGAAGCGAGCCAAAAAGAAATCTTTTCCTTCTGACTTTTTTTTCAATATTGCGTTATTTGGCTCAAAATTCTCATTTTCGTTTATATTTGTGAATTTTGAAAACGCCACAACTCTGACAATTTTGTTTATATCAAAAAAAATCATGAGAATAAATTGTTTCAATTTTTACCTACTACAAGAAACCGCACTTTCAATTTTTGAGTCTTGGAAAAAAGTCCAAAAAATTTTTCAAAATGCTCTCCCTCTTTTACCTTTAATCCAAAATACCTGGTGAATGAACTTGACTCGTCTTTTTGGTCCCTTAAAATGTTTGCCAAAGCACGATCGAATATGATAATTCTTTCGAAAGTTATCGAGTATACCGACGACGACAACGAGGACGACGACGACAACAGACAAACAAACACCAACGTAAAAACTCCTTTTTCCGAATCAGGAGGTCTCAAAACATGGAGATTTCATAAATTCCGCGAAAGTAAATTTTCACATAAAACCAATACCTTCTCATTATGATGAGAATGTAAAAAGTCAATAACTCCTACTCATTCGTTAGTTTCTTATTAAACAGAACTGTAACAAAAATATCGAAAAATGAAATTGTAATTGCTGTGGGCACTGTTTTTAATTACACAGTTTTTTCGTTAAATAATAAATTTTATCAGCAACTTTCAGGATGTCTAGTGAGATCTCCCCTGTCTCCAAGAGTATCAAACTTGATCATTGAAGATGTTGAAAATAGAGCACTATCGAAATTAACCTTTGAACCAATTTCTTACAAACGTTACGTTGATGATAAATTCACAATCGTATCAACTGACAAAATTATAGAGATTTTAAATGTTTTTAAAAGTATTGATGGATCCATTTAATTTACACTTGAAAACGAAAAAAATAACACTTTGAGTTTCTTAGACGTAGAATTTTACAGAATAGTAAATGGAAAATCAATCGCAAATTGGTTTAAAAAACCATCTTGCTCTGGTTGTTACTTAAATAACGAATCTTATCATAGACTATTGTTATTGAAAGATATACGCCAAATTTAGAACACGGTTCTTTAATTCATCTTATTATAAAATAGGTATAATTTATTAGAGTTTGTGCAAGGTTGATAAATCTCAATGAAAATCAAACATACTTCCAATCATTTAAATCTTGTATGAAATAATAGTTGAGTTCGATCAATCCATCATTCAAAAATGGTAACAGAAATAATAAAAAACATATTATGTGGGCACCCAGATAAATAATAATTTGAAACCATTGGCTTGATTTTGAAACCCATCATATTTTTTTCTTAAAGCTTTCTTTAAGCTAGATCATATATTTTACTTCTTTCTTCAAATATAAAAAATAGCCACCTTGCTATATTGTTATTGAAAAAGATATGATGAAGTATTAGTTAAGGTGAACGGGTTCATTGTTGCTTATATAAACAAATCGGCCCGGATCCGTTTAACCGGATCTGACGTATTACGCTTTACGGCCAATGACAAGAAGTCACTGTTTTCTAACTCGTTCCTACAACAGGATATCAGTTATATTTAGGAATATTGATGCAGGTGGTTGTACCTCGAGGACCAAGACAGGCAAAAGGATTGCTGCTGAGTTGTATCGAGGAACCGGATCCCTGCATTGTGTTTGAGCCAAAAGTCTTGTACAGATCAGCCGTGGACGATGTTCCTCTCGCTTTTTATAAAACGCCCATCGGCAAGGCGGAAATTCTAAGAGAAGGTCAGTTTTTTGGGTCTAATATGAAATATACCATATTGCATAGTGACAATAGAAAAAAAAGTTTGCACCGAATGTATATCCTTCATTTATTTATTCACAAAGGATTGGTTTCCTCAACATGATGAATGAAGTGGTGATTAATTTGCAATATTTTTTATTAAGAATACCGGCACATAAAAAAAAAGTTTTCCGTGCACCGTACACGACCTATCTACGGGAATGTTTTTCGACCCGCTGAATCCGAATTTCAAGTCAGTTTAGGCTGTACACTAGGGTGGTCCAAAAAATGTTGTTAGGAAATTTTTATGCGAAACGTCCGGAAATTTGTTCGAATCCAGAAAAAAATAAATGCATTTTTTTTGTTTTGAAAAAAAACAATATTTAGTGGTGCCGCAAGCCCCCAAAGCCGAAAAACCCCCATAAGTGAAAAAATGTGTTTTTCGAGTTTTTGGCGCTAATTATGATCTTTTTGCCGTTTTTCTAATGCAGATTGTTTCAAATCCAGGAAATACTACTTTACACTGATAATAAGATGTTTATTCAAATTGTTTAAACAATTTATTATTGTTTTTAGCAACTTTCTCTTAGAAAAGGGTTAGAAAGTCAAGGTTTTTTCTGAATTTTTTAACTTGTTTCCAACGTTTCAATTAGAGCGAGGTAATGATGAACTGAAGTTGACAAAAGAAATTGTTTACACAATTTTTTATTATTCAAAACAATATTCTCTTACAATAATGCTACAAAGTTGCGGTTTTTTTTGGAATTTACAACTTTTTGTCCACTCTTCACTAGAATAGGGTAATTATTCAATTTAATTTAGTGAAAAAAATTGTTTAAACAAATCGTGAATGTTTACAGCTATCTTCGTCTAGATAATTACTATATAATTGCGGTTTCTTCCTGAAATTTAAAACTTTTTGCCCACTTTTCACTTGAAGTGAGTTAGTATTCAATTTGATTTAACAAAAATAATTGTTTGAACAAATTATTATTTTTAATACCTATCTCCTCTTAGACTAGTGCTAAAAAGTTGCTGTTGTTTTCCAAACTATTAGGCTTTTTATCAACTCTTCACTTATTGAGGTAATAATTAATGCGAGTTAACAAAAATGCTTATTTAAACAATTTATTATTGTTCATAACTATTTTCTCTTACAAAAGTGCTAGAAAATTGTGGTTTTTTCTGAAATGTTTAACTTTGCTCTACCTCTTTAGCTGTGAACAAATAATAAATAAATATTAGAGAGAATCATATTTTACGTAGTATTGTATTTTTTTAAGTAAATTATTTTTGTTCTTTTTCCAATGTTGACAAAAACAAAACTTTTACAAGTCATTTACAGACCTAGTCCTCCCACTTACTTTTAATTATTCCATTCTTTCTTTTTGTCTATTTTGTATAAGAGCTCTTTTGTTTTAATTATCTTTCTTATCATTGGGAAAAAGAAGAAAAATAATTTACTTAAAAAAATACAATACTACGTAAAATATGATTCTCTCTAATGTTTATTTATTATTTGTCCACAGCTAGAAAGGTAGAGCAAAGTTAAACATTTTAGAAAAATCCACAACTTTCTAGGACTTATCGAAGAGAAAATGGTTATGAATAATAATAAATTGTGTAAATAAGCATGTTTGTTAACTCGCATTAATTATTACCTCACTAAGTGAGAAGTTGATAAAAAGCCTAATAGTTTAGAAAAAAACCGCAACTTTTTAGCATTAGTCTAAGAGAAGATAGGTATTACCGATGATAATTTGTTTAAACAATTATTTTTGTTAAATTGTATTAAATATTAACTCACCTCAAGTGAAAAGTGGGCAAAAAGATGAAGATTTCAGGAAAAACCGCAAGTTTATAGCATTAATCAAAGAAAATATTATAAGCAATGATAGTAAATTGTTCAAATATTTTGTTTTTCAACATGAAAAAAACCTTGACTTTCTAACCCTTTTCTAAGAGAAAGTTGCTAAAAACCATAATAAATTGTTTAAACGATTTGAATAAACATCTTATTATCAGTATGAAAAAGTATTTCATGTATTTGAAACAATCTGCATTAGAAAAACGGCAAAAAAATCATAATAAAAGCCAAAAACTCGAAAAACCCATTTTTTCACTTATGGGGGTTTTTCGTGACCCTATTAAACAGACTTATGGGGGTAATATTTGAAAAGCAATATTTTATTCGCATTCTGGGACCAATTGTGAAGAGAAATGTCGAATTCCGAACTCGATTCATCTCAGATTGAGATTTCTGGATAAAAATTAGGAAAACGTCTTTTTTTCTTATGGAAAATACGTGTTAAACTTCACGGGGCTTGCGGCAAATCTAAAATTTTTTTTCTTCAAA
The DNA here is from genome assembly GCA_011762715.2 of Neuroterus valhalla. NCBI lineage: Eukaryota > Metazoa > Arthropoda > Insecta > Hymenoptera > Cynipidae > Neuroterus > Neuroterus valhalla. The sequence goes on from WSXT02238696.1 coordinate 12,210, forward strand.
ACAACAAAAATGCATTTATTTTTATGTGGATTCGAACAAATTTCCGGGCGTTTTGCATAAAAATTCAAAAAAAAATTTTTGTAATGCATTTTTGGACCACCCTACTGTAGACCCTCCAATTTCGAGTAAATTGCAAAAACACCGTAAGAAATAGCGAAGATTGGATGTTTCAGTAAAAAAAGTAATTTGTGGATCTAGGGGAATCATAATTTTCATATATTATGAACCGTTGAATATTAATTCCATGTGTCCTCAGATCATAAGCCGTTTTGAATCTAAGAAAATTGTGAAAAAAAAACCATGAAAATTGCAAAAATCGCATAGAATTTGGATTATCTTGGTAAAAAAAATTGTGTAGACTCGGATCGGAGGAGATTTTCATGTAATTTAATCTGCCATTCCGAATCTGCAATGTATTAAATACGTATGTAGTACATACGTTTCTTTTATTTTTTACCTTATTTTTTTATTGTTTTGATCGTGTTTAATAGATTTTTTAAAATTTTTTCGACTGCAATTTTTTGCTATTTTAATTGTTTTATGCCATTTTTTTGAGTGGTTGAGGGAATATGGGCCAAAACATTGCAGATTCGTATCAGGCAGCTTAAATTACATGAAAATCTTCTTCGATACGAGTCTACACAATTTTTTTATTCAAGATAATCCCACTTTTTTACAGTTTTTGCAATTTTCATGGGTTTTTTACAATTTTCTTAGATTCAAAACGGCTTGAAATTCAGAATCAGCTGGTCGAAAAATATGCCCGTAGATATTTTCTTGAACAGGATTTATTTCGTTAAAATTTCAGCAGTTTCATGTTTTTCTTCCAAATAAAAATTCAACAATTAGGTTGAACAATCCATCAACCCTCTCGGAGGGTAAAGTCGATTTTGTTGTTGCGAATTCATATAAAGTTTTCAAAATTCAACTTTCTTGCCAAGAATTCGTCTTTTCGATTAAAAACTCAGATATTTTGTAAAAAAGGATTTGTCTCGTTGAAATTTTAACAGTTTGGTAAAAAATGAGCTTTTTTGCTGAAAATATTTGGTAAACGGTCCTCCATCAAGAATTTTGTTTAACAGTCCACCATCTCTTTCGGTGGGAAAATTCGATTTTTTTGTCGCGAATTCATATATATGTTTTCAAAATTCAACTTTCTTGCCAAGAATTCGTCTTTTCGATTAAAAACTCAGATATTTTGTAAAAAAGGATTTG
>WSXT02238707.1:0-15756 GCA_011762715.2 Neuroterus valhalla
CGGGAATCGAACCCACAACCAGACAGTAGCGTGGGTCCAAAGCTCATGCCTTAGCCCCCACGACCAACTGACCACCCCAAGATAAATTTATTCATCAATATATAAAAATATATCCAATTTTGCGTGTATTGATCTGTAGAGTAATTCGAATTTTATATATCGCTCATTTTAGATATTATTTTGTACTAATTTCTTTCAAGTAATAAGGCAAATTAATTTTAGTTAGTGGGACTAAAAAGGGAACAATATTTTCTGGCCGATTCTATTTTTTAATTGAGATAAGGCCATTTTTTGTGAAGTGTACCTAATGTTATCTTACAGATGTATTTGAGCATGAACAGATACTTGAACAATTATATCCTTTTTATTTTAAACTTAACAGTTATCTTAATAAAATAACACTAAAAGTCTCAAAGTGATACTTTATATAATCTGATCACATTTTTTGTTAAATTTTGTAATTATTTTATGAAAATAACACCTAAATCGATACTTAACGATCCGATCACATTTTCTTTTCAAGTCTTTAGTTATCTTACAAAATACTACTTAAATTGACATTTTTTAGAAGTCATATAATATAATATGATCACAAACTCCAAAATATCAGTACGTGAGTTACTTATTCTATTATCATGATCAAATTATTCTTTATAAATGTGTCAACCCTTTTCAACAATAGCATATTAATCCAGAAAGTTCTGTTGAAAAATTAATTATATATTCTTCGCCAGACATACTCATTAAAATTGTACATTCATAACCTTGAAAAGAGATACATGTTACCATAAAATAATTAAACATTTATCTATGGTTATTTATCCACACACATCTTAAAATCGGTTAAAATATACATCTACATAAAACAGGCGAAGTTTACATAATTTTTCACTTATTATTATTAATATACCTACTCGAAATAAACGCGCGACCACAGCACACACAAGTGACCGACACCGTATTTACATCACACGATTAGACGTAAAAGCGTAACTGAATGTCGCACATGCGCAGAACGCCGTGGACTCCTAATAGTCTGGGTGCTGGTGACAGTAGAGTATTTCTGAAGAGGCACGGGGTTTTATGGCATTTTTTTATGTTTCTGAGGTCGCTGAATCGAAATTTTGAGCTTATCCGGTCGGATCCCTGTCAGATTTTGTTTAAATCGCAATTGTTTAAACAAATAGTTAAAAAAGGGTTTTTTTCGAGCTAAAATATTTTTTCTTAGCAAATATGGATCATTTTAAGAAAAAACGATCTCTTGCAATTTTTACATAAAGTGCATTGTTCAAAAGTTATTCATTTGTTAAGGCCGAAAATTCAACGTTATTCGTCAACTTTGCGAGTTCAAAACTTTTGATCTATTGCATATTTCTACAAAATTAAAAACGTGCTTGTTCCTGAAGGAATATCCTGTGATCTGATATGCTTTATGATGGAATTTTTTCATTTTAACGTTAAGTTATCCGCGATTAAGAAATGGCGATTTTATCATGTTTTCTCTGGTGCCCACCAATGCCAAGAAAACATAATAAAATCGCCATTTTTCAATCGCGGATAACCTAACGTTAAAATGAAAAAATTCCATCATAAAGCATATCAGGTCACAGGTCCATATTTTCTAAAAAAAATATTTGAGCTCGAAAAAACCATTTTTTAACTATTTGTTTAAACAATTGCAATTAAAACAAAATCTGACAGGAATCCGACCGGATAACCTAGAAATTTCGATTCAGCGACCTCAAAAACTTAAAAAAATGCCATAAAAGCGCCCGGACTATACCCGGCAGTTGCGCTTTTTGCCATTTGCATAGTCTATACTTGCCGCAGATACGGTAAATTATTTCTTGAAAATTAACTACTTTTCATTAACAAATTTAATTTTTCATGAACAAATTTGAGTGAAGGGAAGTATCATAAACTTACTGACGACGTCATCTCAATTTCGACAAAAATTGCAGATACGCTCATTTTCATTTGCACGGCAGAAAAAGTAACATATACTTTCCTCTTGTTTCTGCTACCTTCGTTTTCCTTAAAATGTTTTTTATTATCTTACTGATCAGAGGGTACTCAGTTTAATTTATTTCCTTTAAATGTTTAAATACAAATTTTTAAGGTTTTTGTGCCTGTAATAATGACACATATTTGAAGGATAATAGTAACGCTAACTTTGTATTAACTTCTTCAGCAATTGTTGCATGTCAGGACTCTTATAAGACACGTTTTAATGAATGCATTAAGAACTTCTCACGTCCTGTTATAAGTGAGCTTGATTAGTGAGTTCGACATGCAATGAACACACGCACATATCTTTTTTCGAAATTTGCTTTCGTTCAGATTGCAAGGAAGTGCCTTCTTATCATGAGAACAGGAACCATCAAGGTCTCTTCTCTTGATGAACTTTGATAAATTATAGTTAAGATTCATCTTTGTAGTGAATATTACTTTGAACATTTTGTTTGTCCAATTAATTTTGCTCATTATGCGTGTTATGTGAATTCGAATGATCATACGAGTGACGTTGCATTGACATTGAAATTAAGGATATTATCAATATGGAGTAGTTAATTGAACGAAGAACAGTCAGCAAAAATGTTGATCTTGAATGACAGAAATTGATGGAAAAACACCTCGTAGATCACTATACATCACCCATTTTTCATCAATCATAATAATAGTAATAGTGTTGAGTCCATTAAATATTTATGGAACACGAGAGCATGGTAATTATTACTGAATTTTTTATTCACGCAACTACAAGTTGTCAGTTTGACTTTCAGTTTCCCAGAGGCATCTAAAGTTGCCAAGTCAAGTTTGAGAAAGGTTCGATATGTAATTTTCGCTATTATAGTAAAGTATACACATATTGACGCATTAAGCAGGTAATTTCTAATTTAGATAATCGCTGGAGAAAGGAGTGTAAAATTAAGTATCATTCAATCCTTATTCTCTCTACTTATATCAAGTATATCGTATGTCAATCATAACTCTTCTACCAAGCAGCAATGAAATTCAGTAAGTAAAATATTATTTTGCTGTAATTTTCCTATCACTTTGATACCTACAGATTACCGAAGTTCTCAGTTCTAACTATTGATTTATTGTCCTGTCTTAAATTATCATAATTATGATTGATATACAGAATTTTCCATATCGTTGGTCTAATTTATTAATGACAGAAATCTCATCAGCTCCTATAATTGAAATCACTGCATGTCAGTCCTTATGATCGGGTTAATAGTAAAACAAAAAATGCAAAAGTTGATGTGAAAATATTTCTGAATTCAGAGTGTGTGAATAAAAGCAAACCCTACTGGTTGCTCAAACAGACTCGAGTTAGGCTAGAAATCAGATTAACGCGGGCTCTCAATCAGAGACAGGATTTTCTAGAGTACATGTGATGCATCTAGAGATCTCTCAAAGAGATTCAATTGCTGTATGCCAAAGATGCTAATTAATCATTCATATTTGTTTTTAATAGTCCTCGACACCTCGATACTTACAGTAAGTGAAAAATAGAGCATTGAAAATAAATATTCCAAAAATCAGAGCTCTAATCACTGGATATCCTTCAGCTCTCGAGGGTGGAACAAACTTTCAGAATTGATTTCCTCACCGATGACGATAAAAAATTTGATGACTATCGAGGATTTAACCAACTTTGTCTGGTCAATATCGTCGCGACATGTAGAGAAAAGAAAATTTAAAAACCAAGTGGAAAAAAGAATATGTACTTGATGATAAGATCGGAGAGGAAGTAGAGAGGAAAATAATATCATTTCCAAAGTTGGAATATATATCGAGAAGATGACTAAAATCATATTTTCATTTGTGGATTCCAAGCTCTCTTTTGAATCCAATATTAGGTCAACAGTTTCGAACTTTGAACGTATCAGTATTGGATATGTCAGAATAATATTTTACCATCCAATCTTCCATTCCACCCCCTCAAAGACCAGATCAGAATAAGTTTGTTTTTCAAGTCCGAAGTTTGAAATTAGTACTGAAGCATGGAATCAAGTTTTTTTCATTTTTTCCATTTCTATGAATTAACGTATCCAAAGTATAGGTTAAGTATAAGCGTATTCAGAAGAATTGATGGATAAATAAAGGAACTAAGGTAAAATATCAGCAATACGAAGTGTATTGTAAGCCCTACGAAAATTATTCTGGGGTGACCCATTACACAGATACAAAAAAAATCGATTCTAGCTTTCGAAGGTCAGACCATGTTTACTACATGTTTTCGGGGTCACTGGATCCGAATCCGAAGTCCATTCTACTGCATCACGTCAGGCTTTCGACATAACCTCAAAAAGTCTTCACAGACACTCAAAAATGAAAAGTATTGCTGGTCTGAGTGCCGGACCATATTATATGTTTTTTGGATCGCTGAAATCGAATCCGAAGTTCATTTTACTCCATCACGTCAGGTTTTCGACATAATATTATTTTTCGGTGCCTGTGGGAGCTTTTAGAGGTTATGTCGAAAACCTAACGTGATGAGCTAAAATGAACACCGGATTCGGTTTCAGCGACCCAAAAAACATATAGTATACGTGGCCCGGCACTTAGCCCAGCATTAGACGTTTCTTTCCGGGTGTGTTTGGATAATTTTTGAGATTATTTTGAAAACTTGACTTGCTGGAGTTTTTTTACTTCGAATTCAGACTCAGCGACCCGAAAAAAATTTAGTAAACATGGTCTGACCTCCAAACGCTAAAATCATTTTCTTTGTGTGACTGTGTTTCAGGTACTAGAGAAAGAAAATCCGTCATTTTTTTTCTAGGAAATCAAAATATTGATACGTGCCACCAGGCACTTAAATATCTCAGGGGGAAAATTTTGAATTTCCGAGAAATTGAACTTATATTTTAGGGTTTGATCGAAACTTGACAAATTTTATAGGAATATCGAAGAGGAGTATCTACGGAATAGAATCGTTGCAATAACTTTTATTTGTAACCCAACCGAACACCCTTCCTTCCCCCCCAGCACTCCGAATAACGCCCGAAAATTTTAAAAAATACAACTCTTATTTTTTAAACAGATTTTCTCAATGAAATGTAATAGTTGTTTATTGTTTGGAGTAGTACATTTTTTAAAAGACATTAAGTAATTATTCAAACAATTGATTATTGTTCATTCTCAGAATTTTTAAAAATTGAGCCAGAGACGTCCACTTATCTTTCAAATTGGTATCCTATGCTACTTTTTGTTGGATAATTCCATAACTTTGATAAATTTTTTCTAATGTTTAACAAATTTTTATTTGTTTAGGCAAGTTTTTAGTTGCTCAAGAGGTTTTCTTTCTCAATAACTGAAAAAATGAAATAAAATAGATTAAAAATTATCTTTCCGACTGTTTAGTGTATAGAAAGAATATAATGACTATTTTTTTATTTTCCGTAGAAAATGTTGATGTATGTAGTTGGCTTTACCACCGATTATTTTTTTATGTTTGAACAAATGTAATTTGTTAAAGCAATAATTTTCTTCAAAAAAATTTCAAAATTGTATTTTCTGAATAAGACTTGATATTGAATGATTTCGAGGATCGGTCGATTCTGTAGAAAACGTTACATAATTGTAAAAACAATTCTTATTAATTAGCAATTACTTGTATAAAAAAGACGGCGGCAATTGCTAAAAAGTGACAATAATAATGATCTAAAAATCAACTTCCACACACGTATTAAACAGTATTTTATACCACGAGAGTAGAAAAAATCCTGTAAAAGTTGAGATTTTGAGGTAAGAGTTGTATAAAAGTTGTATAAAAGTTATTATCATGGTTCTACTTCGTAGACACTTCTCTTTAAGGTGGTTATATCGCAATATATAGTATGTCCATAGCTATGCAGAATGTAAATTAAAAAATATAATTATGAGAAGCCTAAATATTGGAGTCAAGATTTTTACAACTATAACTAATAACAATATATGATAAATAAGTTGTAGCAAAAAAGATACAAGCTTTCAAAGTAAGCAATGAACGGCATATACTACAGCAAAATCATCATATTTTGAGTTTCTAATCAATGTTGCGCAAAACCTAGACGGTCACACTTTCCGGGCAAAAAATACATGTCTAGCACCGTTTAGTTCTTCGAATGAGTTCCATGGTTACTAAATATGTTGGAAGAAAGAAACCTTCAATTTCCACACTTCGCCCTATACCTGCCGTGTATAAGGAACGGACTTTGAAAAAACCACCTTCATCCCTGAAAAAATTGGCACATTTCAAGCGAACCCTAAGGTACAAGTTTAACTTTTCGAAAATCGAAAAATTTACTATAATAATTAATTGAAATTTTGAGGTATGCGGTGGAACGTGTATATTCGAATACCGAAAAAATTACGGATTTTTCTTCCGCGGAAGTGGACAATTTTGGGGTGGGGCGAAAGTGACTTGCACTGTAGTTCTATTTCTTTGAAATCATTCAAATATTGAAACCTGCATGATGTACACTACAGAATGGAATCATGAACGACTTTAATTGACTCTAAAAATAACCCAATCCTTCACAATGCCACAGAAATTAAAAACTATTCAAAAATATATGAACTAAACTACAAAAAGCAACTAAGAATGGAAAGGAGAGGACATTCCATGATTCGTATGCCACGTTTTGAGACAAACGTGGAGAGACAGCCAGAAGGAGATTGGGAAAGAGAGGCGAATGGACAGAGGATGGAAGAATCAGCAAGAGGAGGATAAGTAGATAGGTCATGAATGGGTGTATGAGGGAGAGAGGAGTGTGGCCGCAATTTATATACATATGTATATGGAAGTGAGTGAGCGGATTGAGTACTGTAGATGTAGAATATTGTAGATGTAGATGGAGACTGTAGGTTAACCGGTTCCTGGCGGTCGACACTCGTCTCTCTCGAGGTCATCGGTCCGCTCCTCCTTGTCTTTTGCCACGCGAGCGTCGAGCGACCAGCGCTGCACCTGTAGATGCTGTTGCTGTTGCTGGTCCCTTGGTCGTCCGCCGTTACGTCTTTTACCCTTTATTCCTTTTCTTTTTATCCCCACTCTCCCTATCTTACCTCCCCACCATTTGCCCCCTCCACTTTGCACACGCTCCTCACGTACTTCCAGGGTCCTGGCCACCACAACCCATCCTCCCCATGAAACCCACACTCCTTCACCATGGACCCATTACGTAGAGAGAGAGAGAGGGTGAGAGAGAGAGAGAGAGAAAGAGAGAGAGAGAGAGAACTTGTCCATAACGCCTGGGGCTATCATCCGCAGAAGCCAATCTTACACCGCACAACAGCCTCTGCTTTGTCTCTGGCCTCACTAAAGGTTTCCTCAATTCGCAATATTCTGGGCTTTGGGCACATTCATACAGAAACACATGCGTTTATACAGGCTCATACACATTCCTGTTCTGGTCTAGAATGGGATTATTTTAACTTTGAACCTAAACTAGGGGCTGTGAGAGTGGAACCAGAGGAATTTTAGGAGTTTTAGGATGGCCTGTAGTAAAGGAGGAATTGAATTCGTAATTACTTTCATGTAGGTTTAGAATGCTATTTTCCAAGTCTAGGTTATAAACTTGATCTAAATATATTGAGTTATTGAAATAATAATATTTGCTCTGTTTGGAAGAAAGGAATGAAATAGTTTAATTTGAATATCGCGACAGTAATGTGACGTCACTTCTTTCATTGCTTGGAGGTTATGATACTTGTATAACTGACGTCACAAATCATCATACCGCCAAATTCGAATTGGAAGATTTAACTTTTTCGGGTCCCTTCTGAAATAACGTTACAATGCCAGGGGAGGATTCAGTAGTTTTTTGGCACAATCTGATTTGCAGAAGCAGGTGTTGGGCACACTCTTTCCTCTATTTCCATTTTTGCCCCCTTTTCAGAGAATTCCTCCCTTTGCCCCTGATGTAGAAAAACTCCCCCTTTTTCTCGTTTTTGCACTTGAATGCGATCTCAGTTGATAGAACTGAATACAAGAACCAGCTAATATCTGTTCAGAGTTAATTTTTTTTTATTTGAGAATTCTACAACAGGGGTGTCCAACGCAAGGCTGACGCGCTTCTCCTTTCTTCCCCTTCTCCGAGCTTCTTCGAGAATTCTCTTCTCGTCATCCCTTTCCACATCGCGCTCATCGAATGAACGCATTCAAGGTGGTAAGAGAGGGGATTGACGAGTGACAGTTATTTACACCGTTGCTCAGGCGTTGGACACCTCTGTTCTACAATCATATTTTTGGTTCAGAATCAATCTCTTTCGTTTGAGAATTCTACTATTTGGTAGAAGATCTAACTTTTATTATTGGAAATTCAATTGCTTAGTTCAAAGTTGATCTCATTTGCTGAACATTCACTTCATTGTTTGAGAATTCAACCATTTTTTTAGAATTTTTTTTTTTTTTGATCGATTGAAAATTAATTTTCTTGGCTAAAAATGTATCAGATTCATCTCCGATTGAAAATTGATCTCTCTAAATGGAAATTCAACTACTTGGTTGAAAGTTGAACTACTTTGTTGAAAATTTATATTATTCATTGAAGATCCCTCTTTTCCCTTTTTTCGTGAAAAATCACCCTTATCCCCCTGTTTTTAGAGGATTTTGGGCTGAAGCATGATAAAATATTATGTTTGCATGTTTTGTCTTCTATTTTATGCCCTATGGTGCTTTGTCAAGAATAGGCTGTCGCTGAAGCCAAAATTCTCTTACACTGGTGAATTGTTAGTTGTAATATTTGTCCCACCTGATCTTAAGACCCTTATGCAGCGTCTAACTCTTTTTTTTCGAATATTGTGTTTTTGTTTGTTTTTGTGCAGATTGAAAATCAAATAATTCTTCCGCCTGAAAAATCGGCACCGCTTTGCATGCTGAATAGCGGTCATTGGCGTGCACTGCCATGCCGGCCTCAAGTACCTTGGACAAACGCAACGGGTAACGGCTATTTCAACTCAACTGGCCACTGCAGTTGTAATAATAATATCGTAACTTGACGTGTCTACATGATAATGACGTGTTAGGACTGCGAAGGGGAAAATCCCCAGACCTGAGAGGTTGGCGTACATTCATTTTAGTATTTTACCCTTCGCAGTGCTAGAACGTCATCATCAGGGTGACACGTCAAGTTGCAGTATTATCATTACCAACTGTAGTTGCCAGTTGAGTCAAAATAGCCGTTACCCGTCGCGTTTGTCCAAGGTACTCGAGACCGGAATGGCAGTGCACGCCAACGACCGGTATTCAGAGTGAACGGCGAGGCCGCTTTTCAGGCGCAAAAATTACTTGATTTTCAATTCAAACACAAACAACAACACAATATTCGAAAAAAGGAGGGTGTACGACGCTTCATTAGGGTCTTGAGATGAGGTGAGACAAATATTAAACTAACATTTCACCAGTGTAAGAGAATTTTGGCTTCAGTGAAAGCCTATCCTTGACGAAGCACCTTGATTAAATGAAGTCGAAGACAAAACTCTGACTTGAGAGGGGAAAGGTGTACGTATTTGTGGCGTCATTCTGTGAGCTTCAAGCATTTTGTGATGATATTTGACAAAGAAGAGGTGAGGTGTTGATTGCACGTCACGGGGTCCAGTGATATTATGACAAATATGTGCCCTAACCCCACAGGATAATTAACTTTTGTGCAACGAGTAACGAATCGATCATTCGAAAACGCGACTTGTATGGTAGTTATAATAACTGAAGTGGGATGTAATATAAAGATAGGGTCGGGTTTAATACGCTGCTTGGTACATCACTTCTTACACTCACTTCCATCTCCCACCATGTCTGATGGGTCAACCATTTGCTGTTCATTCATCCCACGGATTACGAGGAGATAATGCGCAATTACGCGTCGGCACAACCTGCTTACCTGCGCCTCGATTTCATTCATTCGTTCATTCATTCACAAAGTCGTTTGATGCGAAACGAACTATCGCTCTGGGCAAATCGTGCCTTTGAATCGCCAGCTTTCCCATTTAGCTGTCCACAGAAGAAAAGAAATGGAGATCTTCACATTATTTTGACATGAGATCATCAAAGGGGAACATTTTTATTATCGGTGGGAGCTGAAAAGAACTCCTGCATTTCCTCGGCAACCATTATGATTGAAACACTTCCTGTTAAGGGTCCAACCTCAAAATTGAATTGGCTCAATTATGAAATAAAATTCATTGTATTCGAGAGAAATGGTAAGAAAACAGTATCCGAAACTGCCTTGAATCATGAGAGGATAGAACGAATTGATAATTTTTGGAACGAAGTTCCTTATACGAGAGTAGAGAGATTTCGTGGGTAGGGTCCAATTACATAAATTTACTCTGGTACCGTTACGCTGTGAAGTCATGAATTAGCATTACACTGACAGCGTTATTGACTTTAGAATCTGATACCGGTTAAAATTTTTACTCTAGAGACGGATATATGACACCCGTTGAAATTTATACGAGCATCCTTTACGACCTATAGATTCTACGAAGATGCATTAGAAGTGAAAATGGTGCGATTTTTGCGATTACAGTTTTGTTGTTCTGAAAATTATGACGGATTTCTGAATGCACATAGGCTGATGGGAAATTGGCCAAAAATTGCTTTGTAAATGTGGCATGAAAGAGAAGACCTATTGATTTTAAGAAAATGAAACTTCTTGAATTTCGCGAAAGTTTTAACCAATTTTCACTCTCCTAATACCTTATTATCAGTAGGTTTACAACAAAGTTTGAATCACAAAAATCGGGTTACTTTTGCTATTTTTGCTATTTTTGCTATTTTTCATTATCGTTTGCTTATAGAAGTAAAACATAGTATAACGTTGAATAAAAAAAAAAAAAGGAACGAAAAAAAAGTAAGCGTGTCACTTGGACACGTTTTTTGTTTTTTAAAAGTTCATTCACTGCTGACGGAAAAATAAATGCAAAAATCTTCACATGTATAAATGAGGGTAGAAAGAGTATATCGACGGTGTACCTAGACGTATAAAAAAAATAGAAATAGAGTTAACGCGAATGGCATGCACTTCCTGCGAAATATGTATGGTGAAACGCTGATGGACAAGTAAGTCATGAGTGGACAGAATTTTTTAATATGGTTTAGTAATGTTGGGAGAATAAATAAAGAACGATTAACGAAGCAAGTGTATTAAGGTGGGGTGAATGGTCTGAAAATTTTGCAAACTGTGCGAAATTCTTTACGTAGGGTGATTGCTGGAGAGATTGGTCAGCGACATGTGTCGGAGGGGTGTTGTGGGACCAGGGTGATGTTTGAATTACCAGCACGCGATGAATTCCAGATTGATCAAAACTTATCTCTCCTCTCCTTCACATCCCCAAATCAACTTTCCGTATCGAATCCTTGTCCCCCAGTAGTACAACATGACTAGAACCAAACGTGTTGCATGTACTCCGTGAGGAATTCAGCCTAATGGAATAATAATAATTATGAAAATAAAATAATAATAGTACTTAGAAATGTGCCTTATAAATGTTTAAAATACGAAATTCATGATCACTGAAATGTTTGAAGAAACTGTAATGCTAATTTTCAGGCCAGAAAGGCCAACTTCCTAGCCCTTAAGTATGAAAAAATGATCCCCAGCTTGAGCTCCAGTTCCGCTGAGTTCCGAACCCTAGTCTTCAGATTAAAGGTTTTGTAGACAGAACACCGTCATCTAATTGAATAAAATTTATATCACTACCTTATAACCGAAATATGAAGGACTTTCTTCAAAATCGTGAACAGACAAATAAATGAAATTTCAATGAAAACATGGAAAGATAAATTTTCAATCAAAAATAAGAACCATGAACAGGAAACAAAATGTTACATTTTCAGTAGAAAATTTTTATCTCAACAACAACAACGGAAAAAGAATTCAAGTAAAAAAACTGAATCTTTCATATAAAATATGATATTTCTACTAAAAAAATTGATTTTTTTCAATCTTCCTTCTGTGCAAAACTGTTGAATTTTTCATCATTCGAGATGAATTCCGAACTCAATAGAACCTAATTTGTTGAAAATTCATCTTTGAAGGTTGAAAACTGGTCCCTTTCGCTGAAAGTTTCACTTTTTTTATGTAAATGCAACTGTTTGTTGACGTTGAATTTTTTCTTGATTCATCTTTGTTAGTTGAAAATTCACCGATTTTGATCTAAATTCATATCCTTTCCTTAGAAATTCGTTTATTTATAGAGAGATAGCTGTGTTGGTGCCGTGCTATAGACATTTTCAGTCGTATTGAACGTGACGCGGACGGTGTGTTCCCGTTTTTCGCAGTTAGCTGGCCTCGCTCAGAGTATATACCCTCCCAAAAGAAGCAAAGCTTCGAAAAGCTTTGAAACTCGTTATACACAAAAAGTATTGACATTAGTCAAGGTTTTACTCTGAATATATACTTTAACAAAACATAAAGCTTAAATTTATGGGAGAAGAAAAATTCTGATGACATAGATCGAACGACTCAGGGTGATAGGTCATTTAATTATCGAAATGGGAAAGTATATTTCCCTGTATAAATAACCGGTTCGAGACCAATCTAATGTGCTAGCTTCTTTTACGGTCAGAACGAAATGAATTGCTTCGAAGTGATATGTTTCATATTCATAACGAGATATTCGCTCTCTGGTACGTGGTACTTGCTTCTTTTTTATGCGCAGCTGGAGCTTCCAATTTGCAAATTTAATGATATAAGATTTCAGGCCAAAGCCAAAGATATAACGGCATTTCCTTTGATTTGATATGGTTTGTAGATCATTAAGCTGGAGACGCGACGCTTTGATCTAAATGACAAATAAAGAAATTATTGGCAATATCGATTTTAGGAATATGATGTTAGCAACTCGTTTGAATATGAATGCACTTCTGTATACTGTATATGGTAATTTGGAAGTAAAATCTCAAACGTATTTCTATGGAGGCGATATTCTAGGTATGATATTTCCTTTTGCTCCTCTGATTTACCAAAAAGAGGAAAGTTTATCATGAAAGTTATGCTGGAAATGTCGAGTAAAGTGCACTTAATTACATACTGATTCAGGAAAACTCGAGTTGGAAATCCGTATGTACGCAGACTCGAACTCCTAATTAATTACCTGAATTCATCATCCTGAAAGCGCAATTTAACGACGTGGGAAATTAAAAGTTTCATTGTCAATCGAAGAATTGAATTAGAGTTTGTATAACGTTTAATTGGACAAAGTATATTTTGATTACGTGCAGTGTATTTGCCATATTTCCAAGACATATTTCTACACAAGGATAGTGTGTGCATTAGAGTGGTCCAAAAAATTTTTTTTCGAATTTTTATGCAAATTGCCCGGAAATGCGTTCGAAGTCACAAAAAAATAAACGCATTTTTTTTTTGAAAAAAAAAATTAGAGGCGTCGCAAGCCCCATGAAGTTTAACACGTATTTCCCATAAGAAAAGAAGACGTTTTTGTAAATTTTATTCAGGATTCTCAATATTAGGTGAATCGAGTTCAAAATTCACCATTTCTCTTCACAATTAGTCACAGAATGCGAATAAAATATTACTTTCCAAATATCACCCTCATAAGTCTGTTTTATAGGGTCCCAAAAAGACCCCATAAAAAAATTGTTTTTTCGAGTTTTTGGCGCTAATTATGATTTTTTTACGGTTTCTTCAACGCAGATTGTTTCGAATACATAAAATACTACTTTATAGTGATGATCAGATTTTTCTTTGAATTGTTTGAACAATTTATTATTTTTTTAGCACATTTCTCTTAGAAAAGGGAAATCCAAGGTTTTTTCTGAATTTTCTAACTTATTTTCAACGTTACAGTAAGAGCGAGGTAATTTTAAACAAAAATATTTGTTTAAACAAACTGTAAATGTTCATAGCTATCTTGTTTTAGATTAATACCACATAGTTGCGGTTTTTTTCCTGGAATTTTAAACTTTTTATAATTTTTCAATTAGATTGGAGTAATAATTAATTCATGTTAAAAAAGATTTATTGTTTTAACAATTTATCATCATTGCTTATAATATTTTCTTTGCTTAATGGTAGAAACTTGCGGTTTTTTCTGAAATTTTTAACTTTTTGCGCATATTTCAGCTGGAGTAACCTAATATTTTATTCAATTTAACAAAAATAATTGTTTAAACAAGTTATTATTGTTTATGGCTATCTCCTTTTCAACTTTGCTTTACCTCCTCCGTTGTGAACAAATAATGAATAAACATCAGAGTCCCAATGTTAAAAAAAACAAAGAAATTTTACAAAAATGTAAAACAAAGCAGCTGAATTTATTCAATGAAATTTGAATTGCGAATTTTCTACTAAAATTATGGATCTTCAACGCGAAAATTGAATTTTTGAGAAAGTAGTTCGACTTTGAACAAAAGAGTTGAATTTTCGACCTAAAAATATACATTTTTATTCAAAAATATTATGGTTGATAGTTTTAAAAATTTCATGTTATTTTAAATGAAAAACAATCTAATTTAACCAACAAATAAATCAAGTCAATATGATTCAATCCAACTCAATAATCTAATTGAATTTCATTCAAATTCCATTCAGTGCAAAGTTGAACATATCAGATAGAACCACAACTTTCTAGCACTTATCTCAGAGAAAATGTCCATAAACATTATAAATTGTTTAACTTAGCATGTTTGTTAACTCGCATTAATTATTACCTCACTAAATGAAAATTGGACAAAAATCTTAAGGCTTTTAGAAAAAACCGCAACTTTTTAGCCCTAATCTTAGAGAAGGAAGCCATAAACAATAATAAATTGTTTAAACAATAATTTTTAGTAAATATAATTAAAGAATAACACGCTTCAAGTGAAAAGTAGGCAAAGAGTTAAAAATTTTAGAAGAAACCGCAAGTGTCTCTCATTAAGCAAGGAAAATATTATTAGCAATGATAATTAATTGTTTAAAGAATTATTTTCGCTAAATTAAATTAAATAATCACTTACTTTAAGTGAAGGAAGGACGAAAAGTCGAAAATTTCAGAAAAAAACCGCAAATTTGTAGCATTATTCCAAGAGAATATCGTTATAATTATTAAAAAATTGTTTTAACCATTTTTTTTGTTAACTTTAATCGATTATTACCTCACATTAACTGAAGTGTTGAAAATAAATTGAAAAATTCAGAAAAGACGTTGACTATCTAACCCTTTTCTGAAAGAAAGTTGCTAAAAACAATAATAAATTGTTGAAACAATTCAAATAAACATCTAATTATCAATATGAGTAGTATTTTATGTATTTAAAATAATCTGCTTTCAAAAAAACAGCAAAAAATCATAATTAGCGCAAAAAACTTGAAAACCCCATTTTTTCACTTATGGAGGTTTTTTGGGACCCTATAAAACAGACTCATGGGGGTGATATTTGAAAAGTAATATTTGATTCGCATTATGTGATTGATTGTGGAGAGAAATGGGGAATCGCAAACTCGATTCACCTAATATTGAGAATTCTGAACAATATTTACAAAGACGTCTTCTTTTCTTATGAGAAATACGTGTAATCTTCATGGGGCTTCCGCCACCTCTAAATTTGAAAAAAAAGCATTTATTTTTTTGTGGTTTCGAACAAATATGTTTGTCTTTTTAGCACTAGCTATAGTAAATTTGTATCAACTTTTTTGCAAGTTAGTTCTCACAACTCCAGGTTATAATTAAACATAAATGGAATTAAAAAAATCTGCCCGCTTCGCGGGCACATTCTCATCGCGCGCTCCGCGCGCAGCTCGCTTCGCTCGCAAGTTTGAG
>WSXT02238718.1:0-15756 GCA_011762715.2 Neuroterus valhalla
TTATTCTTGTATTCGCAGTTAACCTCAGGGGTGTTTAACCTCAGGGGCCTTCCCTCTATCCGCAACCTGGGGACGCGTTACGTAGTGGTGATAGGTACCCACCAAGTAGCGCGGTTTCTTGTAGTAGGTCAAAAATAAAACAATTCATCCCCAACATTTTTTTTTATAACAAAAAAATTGTCAGAGTTGTGGCATTTTCAAAATTCAAAAATGTAAACGAAAATGAGAATTTTCAGCCAAACAGCGCAAGATATGAAAAAAAGTTTGAAGGATAAAAATGTTTCTTTTTGGGAGCTCTCCATTATGATCTTTACAACTTTTCGAATTTTCTCGAAAAATCGAAAATTCAAATTTTGGTCACACAAAAGATAATGAAAAATAGAAAGATTCATTTTTACAAATTTGGTCAAATTACCTTTTTGATAAAACAAGCAGGTTTTGCTCCATTTATAAAAAAACCATCAAATGAATTCATTTCAATCAGGAAAAATAACTATAAAAATGAAATAATACAATTTTTGAAAAAATGACTAATCTAACACAGAAGATTGATAGAGAAAAGTTATTCACTCGAAAAGTAACTGTAAATTTGTTATAATTTTTCACATTGGACGCGTAGTTCTTGTTCCAATCGTAAAATATAAAATTAAATTTAGAAATTCAATTTCTAGAAAAACTACACAAAATGTGAAAAAAATTAGGCAACAAAACTTCTTTGCCGCTTTGGACAAACTTTGATCGTGTACACAGCACGAGACACGCTATGAGAATGTATTCGTTAAAGCCTGTAGGAAGGTAAAAAGGCCGAGCGCGTAGCGCGAGGTGAGACTACCATCGATCGCAAAGCGCGAGATATTCTCTATTTCTCCCGTTAACGGGAGAAATAGTGTGGACATGGGGCTGTGGCTATTTTTCCCGTCAACGGGAGCAATAAGGTGGGTATCTTATTTCTCCCGTTTCTTCATCTGATGAACTTTTATCAGCCTGTGCCCGTGAGTCCGATCGAAACTTTACTGTTATCGAAAAATATTTAACTGATTAATATTGATTGCTACATATCCTAGATTTCTCACCTGGAAGCCTGTCAAGTGACAGGCCGTTGCGTCAGGTTTCGTACATCGACATATGAACTGGACCGCTCATGTCGACTGCGCATCCATTCTGGTGTAGAAAAGAAGGGACATAGGATCTATCCGCGGTTGTCTCCGTCCTGCTTTTTCTGATTGGCTCTCGCTTTTGGCTCAGACCTGTATGAGTAGTTAGCGGGACCCTCAATGGGGACTTAGCCTCAGTTTTGACGGCCCAAGCTCGTTTGAAGTTTTCAACATAAATAATCCGCATAACGGAAAAAATGGTTTTTGTGTGCTTAGTTTGACGAACGCGAAGCGACGTGGGCGACGGGCGTTCATTTCACAGATGATTATATAATTATATTTTTGCCTTGACGACATAACCTAGAAAAACGTTTATTCACAGCATCGACATATAATGTTTATATGTCGATGATTCACGTTAAAATTAATATTTGTGCTACATTAAATATAATGAATAATATTCGTTTCAAAATAAAACTACGAAATAAAGAACTTGGCCAAATTTAAGGTCATAAATATTGAAGTTCTCAGGTTCACATTGATGAATTTATTAAATCCATTAAATTCAGCTCATCTTATTTATTTTGCATGAAAATCTATGCTATGCTTATATACAGTGGTAATTTCAATTAGAAAATTAATTATTAAAATAGAAAATTAACCAAAAAATTGTAAAGTTATTGGTAAGCATGCATCGAATTTTACCATTAGATGAAATTTGTGAGTTTTAATGAGAAATGTTGATCCAAATAAAATTAGAAACTTTAATTTTGAAAATCTCATGAAATTTTCCGTAATTTCGAACATTGGAAATATAAAAATGGAATTTGAACGAACAGGATGATAATAATTATCTTTTATAAAAAGACACTTTTAAGCATACACGTGCATCTCCACACAATGCTAAATATATTTTTCCGAAAAAATAATTTCTTAAACTTACATGGGAAAGTTACGGAAATTATTTGCCAGGAAAATAGATTTTGGGAAGTCTGAAAAATGAAACGGGGCCCACGAAAGGCTAGCGCCGCCACTACGCCCAAAGGATAGAGCACTATCTCCTTTTATTTCTACTACGTTCGAGTTCGCGCATCCAGATGAGCGGTCCAGTTTATATGTCGATGGTTCCGTATATGTCATTATTATGTTCCAGCGGGAAATTCAATATTATTCATATTATTCACACATACATAGCATTGAAAATTGAAATATTCTTTAGAGAAAAATTATGTTTATTATCTTATGAAGTTATTTTATATAGCCGAAAGTTGCAGAATCTTCCACAACGTAGACGAATAACTCTATTTTCAAAACACTAGCATAATGAACGATGCCATAAAGGGAAGTATATCACAAACCCTCTTATTTTTTACAACCATAGCCCGTCAGAAATAAGAAAGGGTGCTGTCAACAAAAGATCAGACATTATTCTACTCATTGTCCTTGATTGTTGCCAAATCTCAATTTATCATCTGACTAAATATCCACATACAATATACACACTTTATTGTTTGTATAAAGAAAAACAAAGTTTTAAAGGTCTAGAAAATGAACCGAGAAGTTGATAAAAATTCAAACAAAGCGTTGAAAAAATTTCATCCACCTATCCACTCGTAATCTTTCGAGGGTGTTTGTTTCTTTTATGAGTTTATATTATATATAATTATAGACTATGATTTATAGACATATGATTATAGACTTGCGCCGCGGGGATCACTTTTACCATTTCCAAAACAACGTTTCTCGTCCGTACTCATCTTTCTCCTTCTCAGTGGATTTTCTACTGGAAAATCAGACTTTTTTTGGGTAGAAAATTTGTTATATTCTAGTTAATGTAGTTGGTCTAAATACTCTTTTTTAATGAATATTCACTAATAATAAATCAATTCCATGGCAAAATTTGCTCTAAACTCTGTCCATGCGCAATAGAACTCTAGGTCAGCCTTGTGAGCACTGCACTCTGTACCACTGATCTCAAACATCTCTAGTTCATGCCCTAGTCGGTCGTATAGCATCATATATTTATATAGCTAGCATGCACTAGCATGATCGTATAGTGCTGGTGTTTAGTAGTGTATCTCAGTGTATCTGTGCTCTTTCATTCACTTTGTGCAAAAATCTTGCTCACCCCACCACACATCTTTTTCCTTCGCGTATATTTGCGTATTAAGCAGTGAACAGTGTACAAGGTGTACTCCAAAATGGCGAAAAAAACATACGATTTGTTATTTAAGTTATTGCTTATTGGTGATTCCGGTGTCGGCAAAACCTGTATACTATTTAGGTTTTCGGATGACGCATTTTCCACTACGTTTATTTCCACGATAGGTAAGATAATAAATATTCTGGTCGAACGTGATACTTTTTTGTTATAAGCTAATTGTTCCTTTGCCTGTTAAACTTTTTCCTTTAGGTTAGTTTGTTTTCTGCAAAGAAGTTGAGATGTATATCTTAGATTATTCTTGTTAAAGTACTCTTTTATTTTCGTCGTAATGACTCATCTATTCTGCGTTGTCTGCACGCAGTCATTCATTCATTTCTTTTGATAGGGGTAATGAAAACTTGCATTATATACGGGTTTATGCAATATCTACTATATCAAAGATTTATGGACTATGTTTTAAAATTTCCGTATAAACTTGTTTTTGAGGGCACTGTTTGAAGAGCTATTTCTGTTAATCAGAAAAAAGTAATTTCTAGGATTAGGCTTGATTCTTAAAGTATGCTAAACAAACCTGCACGCAGATTTTATATATCTCTACCTCCATATATATGTAGAGGTCAAAGTATCCAGTTGTCTATAAATACATTTCTGACCAATGTTTGGTTCACATGCGAGAGAGAATTTCGTTTTGTAACCTGAGTACGTTTTGTTATTTCAAAACTTTTAACATATGAATTTAATTCTTTGTAACATTTCATTGAATTCAAATTATCACTACTTCTCATTAATTTAATATGTTACATTGTTTATCTGTTTGCTGGATTCGGAGTCTTTTCCGTTCATTTATCACTACTCAGAATCAAACTCGTTATCAAATATAAATTCTTGTGTTACAGGTATTGATTTTAAAATAAAAACTGTGGAATTAAGAGGAAAGAAAATCAAATTGCAGATATGGTACGAATTAGACAATAACTTTCTTTGAAATGGTGTTGCACATTAATACATAAAATTAGGAAATGTTCTACTATATAAATTTGAAATACATTAAAAAATGTTAAAGGGATACTGCTGGGCAAGAAAGATTCCACACCATCACTACTTCGTACTACAGAGGTGCCATGGGTATTATGCTAGTTTATGATATCACGAATGAAAAGACTTTTGAGAATATCGTCAAATGGTTGAGAAACATAGATGAAGTGAGTAATAACTCTTATTAAACTACCATATAAAATCGAGAGAAACTACTATACTATGAAGTCATTGAGCTACTTGAGACATTTATTCCCATTAGCATGCTAATGAAGATGTGGAGAAGATGATTTTGGGGAACAAATGTGATATGGACGAAAAACGGGTCGTCACCACCGAAAGAGGAGAGGCAGTAAGTTGATAAGGCGATTGTTACAGAAGATAAAATGAATTTGTGACTTTTCTCACTTGAGAACGTATTTATTTTTAGATAGCTAGAGAGCACGGAATTAGGTTTATGGAAACTTCTGCAAAGGCCAACATCAATATCGATCGATCATTTAGCGAATTAGCTGAGGCAATTCTCGAGAAAACGCATGGTAAAGAACCTCAAGATGCTCCAGATCGAGTCACAGTCGATCGAAGAGTGGAAAGAAGTTCCAATCGTTGCTGCTAGTTTTGTATTCTTCTATTGGCGCATAATAAGCGATTCTCATCCGTGTCCATGGGGTTGTATTCGTGGATAGCGTTAGCCTAATCGTGTTACCTCGTACCGCTTTTTGTATTCAGTGACGACCATGTATATGAAGCACTGCCTAAGAGAAACTAACTTCTGTTTCCCACAACGCAGTTAGATGTCCTTGGATTTTTAACACGAGTATTTTACGTTATTCGAATCGTTAATGCATATGAAGACTGTATTCGTTACCTCAAAAGCCTTTCGAATCAAGATTTTCAGACCTCATCACAGGGTACAGTTTGCCGCTCTCGTGCTTTTAGAATCAATAATATGTCAACGTTTGATATAGGTTTCATTTTTTCTAATAATCGTTGGGTTTATTGACACGCATATAGAAGCTCCTGATTTGTTTCAATTATCAAGCATTTTTGAAAATTCCGAAAGTAACTCGGATTATACAGAGCTCTTCATAGAAAAAAAACCATAAGTTTTACTTAATACGTAATTTAATCATTATTTATTTCAAAACTTTGGAAAATGCTATTAGCTCGCTTTTCTCTGCAAAAGGCGAGCATTTAAGACTCTCTTGTAGATAATTTTTTGAAACCACCACGGACAGTTTTTGTAAGTATTTTGTGGTATTATAAGAACTCTTGAAAGACGAAGAAACCTTTTGTGTAGTATGATACATTAGAAATCTTCTGAGAGTCGAATTTTGAAAATAGATAAGTGCCGTTCTTTATTTTTTATATTGCGTGACAAGTGTTGTGATAGAAACATCACCCAGAAAAAATGTATAATTATTATTATTATGTTAAGGTCGATGATAAAACTGTTCTGTACAACTTCTAACGTTTCCTTCTTTCTGCGAAAGCTGTTGATAGTTAGGATTACATACTTCAAAGCTGTTATCAGTGTGTTGAAATTTTATTTTAACATTTAGGCTTTGGAATATAAATATTGTTTTTACGTTATACTTCGCGATATCATTTTTAAATAAGTGAAAAAGCAATAAAAAGGTTCATGGAGAAAAAGGTTTATTCAATCATTTCAATCGCCTTCTTTTCATGGTAAATTGATTGTGTAGATGTACTTTTTCAGTTATGTGTTTTTAAAGATTGTAGTCGAAAATAAAATTAATGTCTTCAGTTAATTTACATTGTCTTCATTTATCTATAATCAATTCTGCTACACAAATTGAAGCATGAAATAAGCAAATAAAATACAATTTATTGTGTCATACTATTTACATTCTATATCTCGGAAATAACATTTTAACTGCATGCCATATCAATATAATTGAAAGGAACACTAGATAGGATAATGATAACATAAAAAGTATATTATTTAGATGAAATACAAAATGCCTCATGTTCCGTATTTGTTCAGCTATCCTTGACTTTTCAAATTCAAATGCAATT
Source organism: Neuroterus valhalla (assembly GCA_011762715.2). NCBI lineage: Eukaryota > Metazoa > Arthropoda > Insecta > Hymenoptera > Cynipidae > Neuroterus > Neuroterus valhalla. Next base: position 6,334 of record WSXT02238718.1, read on the forward strand.
TGAATTGCGATGAATATGGACAAGTTATTTGATAAAGTTAAACAATTATTGTACATATGTTTTTTTCTACATATGTTTTTTGCTAAATGGTTCAAATCGATGAAGTAGAAAAATTCGATTACAATTCACTTGAACGCGTAAGATCAAAATATAAAAATTTCAGTAATCAAGCAAAGGTTACTCGAAAGTGTCTTCATAACTCGATACATTTACACACTTTCTTGCTAGAAAATTACATACTAAATGCAATCAGACCTGGACCCTTTTATCAAAGCCGGACAGTTCTTCAAACTATACTATTTGCGATTAGCGCAATACTTATGATGGTCATCCTTCTTACTCTTTCATGACCGTTAACTGGGTGAAAGAAAATTCTCCTTGTATCTGTTTTCTTTGGATAAGCTTTTATCGCCAATTCTACTGGCAAAGATAAAAAATCTTAGGTAATTAAATGTCCTTTAGAAGTCATTTTTCGCAAGGCTTACAATTTTAAGAAGTTTTCCTCCAAATCTGATCATAAATTCGCACATATGGCCCATCACATCAATCTCAAAAAAAACAAGGCCATCATTGCATAAAACAATAATAGAATTCAAATCACTGGTGTTTTTCCTTATTTTCTGTGTAATTGGAATAGGGTCGTCGATGACTCGGAAATTTTAGTGCCTCATTGTTCAAAAGGATTACAGGAAAAGTTTTCTACGTAGACTTCGAATACACTAGGACATGAGGAATTTTCAAGACTGGAGCGATTATTAGATACAGTATTCTTACAGTGCCAGTATGTATTCAGTTAAACAATTGAATAAGTAAACATTCTATTGTTGGTGAACAAAGAACGAGAATCAGGCACACCTTATTTACATTAAATAGTGTTACGTATTGTTTTATTTTGACAGTATATTTAACTTCGTTCAGTTCAACGTAGAGTTAGTTGAAACGCTTATTGACCGAGTCAAGATTTCTAAACAACAATAAGATAGAATACTGGAAAAACCCGCTCATTTTGAGGTCGTTCTACAATTTGAAGATATATAATATACCTTTCCTCTAACTTCCTTTCTAATTCCAACATTTCGATCACAAAGTAATTATACAATGGTACGAAAATAAATTATGAACATGATTATAACATCCGTTATCCCAGTTCTTCAGTCATCCGTGTGTTGATTATATTTTCTGTATCTTGCACATCGTAAGAAGCAAGGAATACTCTGTAAAACTGTGGTACAAGTTTTTAATCAATAATCTTTTGTGATTTATACACGTTACAGCGGAGTTAGTGAACTTCTTAGACAGGCTGTAACGTACATTACTCCTAATCTCGAGAAGCGCCAATGATGGTCAAAATGTAGAGGAATATATTGACTATGTCGAGGTAGAGGTTAAGGGCAGCGAATATGTATTCTTCGGGTGATATCGAGTACTTGTGTTTTCCTCCCATCATCAGTTGTGTATCGTATACCAAGTAAACAGAAAATAGAAGTGCCCCTATAGATGAATAAACGAGGGATATGGTCTTGCCAGGGAAAAACATAGCTACAATTCCAAAAATGAAGAAAATGATCAGGGCGGCGAAAAGAATTCCGTTTAATGCTGTAAAGTCCCATTTGGTTTGGAATGCGAAAATTGTAAGCGCGAAGCATACTGCCGCTGTTAATCCAACAGCCATCAAAACCTATGGAAAAACCAAATTAAATTTCAAACTGGAATATAATAGGGTAATCATTACAAGTTTAAAATATAAGATGTACCTCTTCAGACTTGAAACGAGATGACATAGCGCCGAGCAAAAATGCTTCCGCCAATGTGAAGATACCCAAAAAAATCATATTCATGGGCGCCTTGCGTCTAACGCTATCGCAGCACGCCATGCATATAAGTAAGACGAATGTAGTACCGAGTGCCACCCAAACCATTGATGGATTCCTTTGAACCCATACTTTCGTTCCATTATGGAATAAAAATAAGGAAATTACTGCCACTGACACGAGGAGCTGAAGCATCAATATTGAATAAACTTTTCTGAAAAAAAAAAAAAAACAATTTTAATGTGATCAATATCAGCCTAATCGCGCATCTGTCACTAGTGAAGCAAACTGATGTACTTTGTAAAAACTCACAACTTTACAAGTTTGCCAGGTATCGTAGCAACCCTTTCGTGGGAATATTTTATTCTTACCTTATGAAAGCTCTCCGAATGGTTTGATCGGTGAAATCAAAACCTTTGATTTCATCTTGCATGGGGTCTTCGGCATAATTAGAACCGTACATTCCTGGTCCGCTGGGTGGTGCCTGTCCGTATGGAGGAGCACCTGGTGGAATGAATCCTGGATCTGACAAATTTTGAACGTTAGAAAGTCTGGAATGTTTTTGAGGTTCTATTCAACATTCATATGAGGTCGGTGTTTAAGTATTACGAAGTTTTAAAATCGTACAAATTTACCTGGAGGGGCTGCTCCTGGATACGGAGGTGGGTACCCTGGATTTTGTGGGTATCCTGGGTTTGGTGGGTAACCAGGATTCGGCGGATACCCTGGATTTGGTGGATAACCTGGGTTTGGCGGGTAACCTGGATTTGGATATGGACCTGCAAAGAGCAAAAAGTATCATTATCTAAGCCTACATAGAATTTAACTTGCACAAAAAGAAAGAACGTGAGTCTGCACTGGCTCATCTACGAAATAGATTTGAAGTGTGGCAGAATTAGGTGACCTACTTAATCGGAATTTTTCTGGGAAGCAGAAAAACATCTGTAAAATCTAAATTACTATTTAAGACAGAACAGAAGCTCATTCCCGAGCTGAAGTGTAGCTGAATCAAAGCTCGGCTGAGGATTGGGATGAAAGGTGTTATCTCTAATCAGGAAAAAAATGATCCTGAGATGTTAGGTTTCTGCTTATGGGTAAATAAAGTTTGATCCATAAGAGTTAGCCAATTTTTAGTAAATCGCCCAAGAATTTATAATTTTACAGGTTTTGAAATCTTTTCGGTAGCGATTAAAATTCCAATTCTCAATTTCTACAGAAATACGACGTGAGCATTTTTAATTGAAATTTCCTATTTGTGTTAATTATGGGAGCAAGGAATCAGGCAACTGATACTTATAAAACTTCTCAGAAGGGGGGGGGGGTGCTCTTTGTACCTAGGGATGAATAAAATACGAGAGATGAATTTCTTAAATTTTGCAATTAGAAATTTAGGAATAAGGGGTTGCAGTGCGAAACTGTATAACCGAGAAAATCAGAGTTTTTCAGGAGAGGGAAATAAAATTCTCTGAATCGAGATCACCATTCAAAAATGGAACTTAAGTCCACAACCAGGCTGCATTGGATGAATTTGGTGTTTCTGAATTGGTGCAAAGGAAGTTATGTATTTGGAAAAATGATTAATTTACAAAAAAAAAAAATATTGTGAAAGTTCATAATCTGAAAGTGACAGGAACATGTATGTACTTGAAGTTCTGAATGTTCAAATGAACGAAATTTTTTTTTCGCAGTTATGTTTTATCAACAAATATTGTTCCGACTACAATTCTATATAATGCATCATGAGTTTGATGACTTCAGATTTTTGATTGGGATTTTATTAGTACTTAGGTACTAATAAAAGGGGAAGAAAAATTGATTTGAGGAGTTTTTCTTCAAAAACAGATTATTCCATTATTTTGATGTACTTTAAAACTTTTAGAAAGAGAAATGTAATCAGTAAAATTTTAGAAAAAAGGTATGAGGTTAGGCAATCAATCAAAGAAAAAAAATAGGATGTGAGTACAGAGTCAGCGATTTAGTTTTGATTCCCCATTCTTTCTATTATTGTATTTAAAATGAGATTTCAACAAATCTTTTCAACAGAACATGTATTTACTTTTCAAAGAATTTTTATGCGAAAAACTATCATTTTCGGCAAAAATGTTGGTTATCTGGTTCTGTACAACAACTCTCCAAACATAATATCCCAAATCTACGTTCTGTGGATATTTCAACGATATGTTAATTGTTTTATTATGCTTAAAATTATAAGTGTTTTGTAGGCCATATTTTTATGCATATCTAATTATAAGAAGATTATGTTTCTATTTAAATTATTTATACCATAAGTTCATCATATTACTTCATTCTTATTTTAAAACTTTTTAAAAATGGATGACTTTTTTACCAGATATCATCAATTATAAATATTCTTTTCATAAATATCTCCAGTAGCTTAGACCACGCTATTTCGGTATCAAATCGTGCATTATTCAGATGTTATTTTAGAGTGGATTAGAATATGAAGAAAATATCAATAAAAGTGGATAGGAAATTCCAGAGTGGAACCAAACCTGACTAGACTCTTATGCCCGCTCACTAATCCGAGGTCTCCAAAAAACATAGATATCGCACATAATATTTTTAAATTATTAATTCAAAAATAAGAAAATGTCATCCCAGTTGATGCGCAGGGTCAGGAGCATCAGTCTTCTGATATACTAGCACTATATGCACATGTTGACACTTCCGAATATGTAGGATTTATATGATAGTGGAGTCAATAAGAATAATCATACACGAAAAGAAATATTTTGAAAAGAAGAACCGTTTTTAGTGTGATTTGACTACCCAGGTTTCAAAGTATATAAATATATAGATATGTAAAGTAGGAAAAATAATCTGGACCTTCTTGTTTTGGATATCCACCACCCGGATTGTTCTGCCAAGTTGACATCTTGCTGAAAAAAAACCTAGCATTACCATACAATATTTTTACTTCATATGAATGATAAAGTGGAATGAAAATAGAGGGTAACGAAGTGTGATTAAATCTTTTTTGCATCTTCATTTCATATTATAATAGTTTACAGACATTGGTCCACAAATTAAAAAAAAAGAGAAAACATTTTCATATTTTATCATCTTGAATTTTCAACTTAGATAACAAAAAAAAAAAAGTTTCAAAAATTTGGAGAAAACAACATTGTGAAATGTAAGTGTGAGAAGAAGCTAATTTATTCAATGAAAAATATAGTATTTCAAGCAGTGAAGTGAACTAATTTCTGTTGATTGGGTAATATAAGTATTTTGAATCATGAAACCTGCAATGCAAAATTTATAAGATTATTGGCAACAGACTTGTGCACTACTTGAAGAACCTGTATTTCAAAGTAAATATGAGTGCAAATATATATATTACACACATTTGATTTTACTATTAAGATATGAATTAAGAGCACATGAATGATCTATGCCTATATTCTATGTAATATATATAAGTGAAAATCAGTTCTGTAAGGACGCCCATAACTACCAAACCAATACACGTTATAATGTAAAACTTACGTTGAATTATTCGTTATGTCCAGTGACATAGTAGGAAAAAATCTGGGGGGGGGGGGATTCCTAAGCCACTGGCTATGTCGTTCAGAAGGTTTTTGATTTAATTATGATCGCGGAATTATTGCCACTTTCGCAACAACGACAGGAAAAGGGTCGCGATTCCAGCTGCCTCCGCGGCGGTGAAGCCAACACCACAGGGCACAGCTACTCAATGATAAAGATTGTATTTGGAAATCCGCCGAAATAGGGTTTGCTACAATCAGCAATTGGGTGAAGCAAGATGAAGTTAAATATCTTTTGCGATAAGAACCATCATCATCAGGCACTCCAGTTGTTCAGATTTCTATTATGAAACATAAACAGACTTCAACCCCTGTGGTCCCACGTGATTTGTTGAAAAACTGCAAAATCATTACGACTATTGTAGTGAATTTCCGAAATTTTTGTAAAATCCCTACACCAATCTCAGTAATTTGAAATGATCAAAAAATGTTCGTTAACGTCTTTCGGACGTTCTCTTAAGGTAGTACTGGAGCGAGAGCCAAGTGATCAGAATTTGATAAAAATTTATACACATATAGTTTATGATGCCTTACGCCACCTCATCAAATCTGAAGAAAATCTGGTCGCTGAGTGTCGAGTTATAAGTTTTCAAAGTTGAGTAAAAATACATGTGCTCTCATGGCAGCGTGTGGCTCTTTACTCCTTTCCTCTCTAAAAAATTATTCATAGTGAAGGGATCGACGTAAAAATCGAGTACAATGTGAAGTATGACTTCAAAATGTAGTACGCGAAGTTTCAGAATGGTTTTGTCGGCAGGAGAAAAGTTACACGAGATTTGATTGGCAAATTTAAAAAATTCAAAATTATGCTCACGTCATAGCAACGTCTTTCACATCGCTCGCTTGTTATTGTTTCGAGTATTTATTATCTGAATTTAATCTTTAAACGAAAGATTTCAATTCTCAGTGATCGTATTTTCATCACTATTTTTTTTCATTTTTTTTTCTTTATTTTTTTCGGTCCAAAATTTGCCGTCCCGGGGCAGTGCCCATGTTGCCCCTTAGGTAAATCCACGCCCGCCAACAGATGTACCTTACTTTTTTTTATAACATCGAAGAGGCTGCCACAGGCTAATATACTTAAAAGAAGCGCACAACGTGACTAATTTAAGGAGCAACGTGCAGTAGGTATAATCCGAGATTTGGAGTGCCCTTAGTATATGTTAAACTTGTATCTAATCCACCTCGTTCTGTGAAATTAAAACTGCAGGGGGATGACACGATTATTATGATTATAATTCCCGATTTGACTCAGCGGGGAAAATTGGAAGCTGTGGCGCTGATCGCCTTTCCCCCAACTATCTTGTTTGTATTTACATGGAATGTCAGAATTTCATACATCCTCAAAAGTAAATTAAAATTCCTAATAGCTCAATCAATACAAACATCTGTTCTAGTAATGATAAATTAGCTCCTTATCGTGTGAGTATAGTAAAAAAAAGGTTAAATTAATCATAACAATACGTGGTTCTTCTTGTTACTTTCATATTTATGTTTACACTATGACTATTGATACCTAAACTTGTTGAATACAACTTTACTTGTAAAAAACCAACGTTCGACAAAGTGAATTTACAAAAAAAAAAGTGTAGAACTTTTTAAAAATTGTTACGTTAAACGGATCAGACGTTATTATATTTTAAAGGTTATCTTTTGATATCAGGTGTTGACGCTCCCATTTGGGTTGCATTGACACTTTAGAATGTTTTGTCAAAATTTAAACACAATATTTGGGCAAAAGGCGATTAGCGACAGTTTCGAGACTTCTCTGCTGAGTCAAGTTGGGAACCAACTTCCCAAAGCCTGGAATAACTGGCGTGACATAACCCTGGAAAACTGAGAAAACTTGAAAAAACCAACATGACAACATACGCAACATACTAAGATAAAGTCAATTTGCTTCCAACTTCCGTTCAGTAGCCAAACTCAACCATGATTTTGTTGTATCAATAAAGACACCAATTATCATATTTGATTGCAATTAATGATATGAAACGTTATTGTGAAAAGTGTAAATCATAATTATGACTTTCTGCTTGTAAAAAAGTATTGTTTAGTCATTCATTTTGGAACTAGTATAGGTTATGTATACAAAATTTGCATTTGGTATAATCAGAAAAACATTGCCATTTTCGGGAAATGAACGATATATTTTCGTTAACAAGCACAACATATGTTATATAATACATTTATTACGAAAACTGACATTTACTTTGATAGTAATGTTCCAAAAAAATTGTATAATTAGTAGCCTAATTTGAATCATTCTGATATTCACTAAATAATAGTTAATCTTCTTTAAACTTATTCATCACCTACATTATTCAATTTGTATTCGGAACATTGATTTAGAAAATGCATCATTACAGAATAGTGTCACATTTTAGTGTTGATTATAGAACAGAGAAAAACTCGAATTCTACAATGCACCTATGATAAGTCTGACCAAAAATGAACCTTACCAGATGTTTTAATCATTTTTAAACAAAACGCAACGATTTTAGAAAGGCTTTAAAAGTGTTGAAAATAGTTGAGTTTTAGTTGTTGTTGAAAGACAATATTTGTTAATTACTTCACAATAAAATTATTTTGCACATGTTAATTAAAAGTCCAAAGTCTATATTTTGTATCATAAAATTTATTTAGAAACTCTTCGGCATGAAAAATACAATTTTAATTTCTGCATTTAAGTACGAAAGATGACACAAGGGAAGTAAACAAGGTGGATACTGATCAGAAAATAACTTTTATCTGTACCTAATAGAACACAGATTGCTCGTACAGATGACACCCGCTAAGATAAGATTAAAGTGAAATTATTCGTCTTTTTTGAGAAGAAAAATGAATTTTCTAGATGACTCCCTGAAGTTTTTGGAAAGAAGTGAAAAAAGGCTCAACGTATTATACAACAATCTCTTAGCACTGTGCACGCATGTTTTTCACTTCATGACATCCTAAATGATCTGCGTGCCATGATAGATATGATTTTAGGTCAAATTATGATCTGAGACACCATTCTTGATGCGTGATTATACAGGAAAATATGAATGGAAGACAAGACCGAAAACTACTGTCGAAAAATTCTAAACTTTTGCTTACCGGTCTGATTAACAATCCAATGCGCCATTTGTACATTCTGGAATTAGCTAAGACACAATCGATACACACATCCACAGCATATGACCATAGCTATCAAATTATTTACCTTTAGAGCTTCTTGCACGTCGTTAGAAAATGTATCTGCTTTTACGCTCAATTTCTGGGAAGGTCGTAAAAATTGAAGAATCCCTCAAATCATCCACGAGAAAAAATACGAAACTGACGTCTGCTGACGTCCACTTCAACTGTTTGTAACAAACAATCAAAGAACGTAGGACTAGCTCAATAGCGGATTATGCTTCAAAATGTAACACTTTGCGCTTCGGATCCGTGACTTTTATCATTTACGCTTTATGCACAAGAATATGCAAAAACGTTTCGGGATAATAAAAATTTGTAACTGCTGAACACGCAACTCTAGAAACACGAAACGGTGCTCGCAATTTCTCAAGGATTACCTTGATCTTCGTCCTTGCGTGTGATTTAGGTATAATTCAGGAGAGTGCGCCACTACGTCTCGGTACAGCGCGGGAGAATTAAAATTCCTAACAAATTCAGTTATTCTTTTTAATTTTCTAATTTCGGAAGTCCTCTTTTTTTTAATTGAAAAGACGATCCCAAAAAGAAAAATTCATATTATCATGAGAACAAGAGTTCTGAAAATGGGCGGGAATCGGGACGAGAAAATCACATCGTAAAGTTTACGTGTGGCCTGATTCAGTGTTGGGTTACCGGCAACGGCCGGTCATGGCTGAAATCATGGAGAATAGACATAAGGAGATCAAACTAGTGGAACTAAAAATGAGTACTTTCCTGTTGCCAGAAGTTTGAGAAGTTCACACAAACCCACGTGTAAAAACTCACACTTACGTGTAGTTCAAAACTTCCCGAGCATGGCGTGCCGTCTGCATTGTACAAATCATGGAGAATAGACATAAGGAGACCAA
>WSXT02238729.1:0-46341 GCA_011762715.2 Neuroterus valhalla
AATTTTGTTCACAGTTCTCTTGAATGAACTAATATGCAAAATAAAAGTGGTTTTATTTAATTTTTTATTCCTATTCTAAGTTGGAGAAGTGAATTTCCTCAAAGGATTGTAATTCTGAGTTGACGGACGAAGCAGATGGATAAAGTACTTCAACAAAGTACTGTTGTTTAAATTTTAGCCAGATAGATGACCTTTAAACAAAAAAGATCAATATTCAACCGAAAATAGTTTATTTTTTTTATTATGAGGATGATATTTAAACTGAAAGAGATTGATTTTTTCACAATGAAGACGAATCATCAACGAAACACATGAATTCATGACCAAATAGTTGAATTTCTAGAAAAAAAGATCATTTTCTTTGCCCAGATAGTTAAAGCTTTAACAGAAAGGATAAATTTTTCTAACGAAAATGGATGAGTTAAATTTGAAATTTAAAAAATTGATCTTCAACAGAAAATGAAACGTATTTTCTTCCAGAGAGATGAATTTCCCACTAAAAAAATAATTTTCAACGATGAAGTTCAACTTCAGCCCAGTAGTGGAATTGTTGACCGAAAATACGATTCTTGAACAAGAATTGTTGTTTTCCTCAACTGAACAGTATAGTTCTTGAAACAAACAAGATGAATTTCGAATAAAGGAAAGGAATTCAACTATCTTTCTTCGAAAGGTATTTCTTTGAATTAAAAAGGCTACTATTATATTTTTGCTTCGGAATTCATTAATTTTGGTTGGAAACTGCACGATTTTGGATTGAAGATTGAACTATTTTGTTAACAATTCAATTCCCAAGTTAAAAATGTATCCTACTTGTGGAGAGAAAACTTTTTGGTTAAAAAATTTGTATTATCGGGTTCAAAATCAAACTATTCTGTGAAAAATCTACCTTTTGACTTACCAATTTTTTTATTGATTATTAATCATTTTAGGTTGGAAAATCTTTTATTTCGGTGAAGAATACAACTGTTTTTAGCAAATTTGCCTTGATAGCTGTAGGTATGGTTAAAAAGAAATTTGTTCCCGTTGAGGATTCTATAATTTTGTTGGAAATTTGTCTTTTTGGTCAAGTGCAACTTTCTTTATTATTTGAAAAAAAAAATTTTTTTTTTGGCTTGAAAATTCGACATTTTTGTTCAACGTGCAACTGTTATTGATCAAAATCTCAATTTTCTTCTTGCAAAATTTTACCAATTGTTAAAAAATTAATTTTGTAGGTTTCAAATTTAGCAATTTTGTTGGAAGGTGATTTACTTTAAAAAAAAAAACTCTAGTGATTTGTTGAAAATTTATCTCTTTTGGTAGAAAATACAGTAGTCTTTTACCAAATTCGTCTTTATAGCTTGTAGATCCAACTATTTGTTCCAAGACGCAACTGTTTGTGGTTGAAGTTTTATCTTATTTGTTTAATAGTGCGAATATTTAGCTAGAAATTCATCTACCTTATATCTATAACTTTTTTTCAGAGAGCTCATCAATAACTGTTTAAACTTCCAGAAGAAATAGCAATAAAAATTTGCAGGCCTCATTTAAAATTCCAGGACTTTTCTAGATTCTGTTTCAACCCTGCACTCAAATTCATAAGGACTGATAGTTAAACAATTTAAACCTGAAAAAGTTCCTGATCAAATAAAGTTAAACTATTGATAATCGAAGGCCAATTGAACAGCTGGATTCCACAACAGCCTCTACGCTCGGGCTAGTAGGCAGGGGAGGGGATACCGCGATGCCCGTAGATCTTCCGGTAGCCTACGGAAAGATCTACACGCATCGCGGTATCCCCTCCCTTGCCTACTAGCCTGAGCGTACAGACTGTTGTGGAATCCAGCCGTTCAATTCCACTTTTGAATGTTACAAAATTGCACAATTTCAAAATAAGATCCTTGAAAGGTTATATCAAGTTTTTGGATGGACACAATTCGACAATCTCCTTTTGTCAATGTTCGAAATTCGACAATTAATGGTTGAAAAGCCTCATGTGTGGGAATAAATCAAATGCCATGGATCGTGCAGTCTGTCCAAAACTGTAGAACATAAAACCTTGAAGACCTCAGAAATATGATGGATTCAAATTGGAAGGTTTTCCAGGTCTTGTATTACGTTGTTTTTTATATCCGAAATCTTTATGTGAATTAATGATTTAAAATTAGAAGCTATTCTCAAAATTAATTTTTTTTTCATTTGACAATTTCTACATTAGGTATTGAAAATTCAACCAGCTTGTAATACCTTTCACATTCATTCTTCCGTTTATACAATACATTGGCAGTTGAAGCACTTGGCCTAAGAAGTTGAACGCTCTACTATACGAGACTTCCGAACTCATCAGCATTAAGCTTAGTCTAAAGAATCCAACAGAGCTTCCCTCATCAATCATGTTCAAATTTACTATTTATAAATTGAACATTTTCCTAGTCCACAGTATTTCAATGAGAAAATTGTTTAATTTATTCAAAGTGCAAATAACGAATTCGAAAGACTGAGAAAAAGCAGAAGACTCTACGAAACATAATAAGAGTCTAAATTGCCAGCTAATTTGACTTTCGTCATTTCAGCTGAGAGGGTAGATGTTCAATTGTTTAATTAAGCTTGCGTGAGAGTATACATCGCTGAGAAGAAAACTTGTTCGATAGAGGTTGTTGAAATATACAGTAGGGTATTTCCGAAACTTACACTGAAGTTGAATTAGTAAACCAACTTAAGTTATCCGAGGTTAAAATAGCAAGCTGGGAGTGAAATCTCCTAACCATGCCAGTTTCAGTCTCAAACTGGCGTTGCGACTCTATGCACAAAATATTGAAATTGTTAACTTTGTATACTCAACGGGTTCCACCTGCATTGGCGAAACCCGGAAGCTATTCTCTAATTAAGTTCAATGAGTTACCGATGTCATGCTCGCTTCAGGTATTATCGAATTGTAGAATGGAATAACCCAGATTGTATGGCTGACTTTGAATCAATTATTCAACTGAAACATCTAGAATAATGGTAAAAAACAATTTCTCTTGGTACCCGAGTTGAAATTTTGGTCCTATTTTGAACCTGCCTAACTCAATTCAGATCTATTTTGATCCTGTGTCGCATTTTTCGTCCTAATTTTGTTCTTCTAACTCCTGCCTAAGCCACATTTTAAACTCATGGCATCTATTGGTCCTTCAGAACCAATAGGCAGTCTCTGACGTCAGAGACAGTATTTGGTGTAAAACTAGAATGGCTGCCATTTTGTGTTGTCTGATTTTCGTCGAAGCCTCGCATTTCGTGCTTCGGTGAAAAATTATTTGTTTCTAAAAAATACTAGGGGACGAGGAAGGAAAAAGTACTTCCTAATTTGGCGGTTGAATAGTGCCTGAAAGGACGTCATTGAATTATCAAAATCCAAACATGCACGGAGTATTAACATCATTATACGAAGCTTACATAGGTGGATCATCAAAGGGGTCAGAAAGTTCGCTGTGAAGCAAAAGTTCTTGCTATGAGTGGTAATTATCTCATTTTCATCAAAAGCTTATAATTGGTCATCAGAAATGGAGAGCTGAGGCAAACTTCTTGGCGCGAATCTCAAACATTGTTTCTTATTCAATGTTCAAATAATCAAAATAATTTATTGCGTGTTTGTTATTCACGATGAAGTTATTCTTTAAAATAGTTTTGTGCATAGAATACTTTCATATGTTAAAATATTTCTGTATGAAGATTAATATTATGGCTAAATTATTAGAAGTAGATGAACATAAACTTGCCTACACTAAATTTGTCGCTTTATATGCATTTTTTTCAACAGAAGGAATTGAGCAATGTTGTACAAATGGGTATGCAATATTCAGAATAAAATAAGAAATAAGAAAATAAACTGAATTATAAAGTCTGGAAATTGGAGCTGAAAATCAACCGATTAAAAATTCGTTGAATGAAGAAAGTTAAAAGAGATCTGCAAAGACAATTTTAACTCCTAGCGATTCAAGAACTGACTCCGAGCTAATGCAAAGCTGCATTCTTAAGACGGATATAACAGTTTTTTTGCTCTAATAATTCTCAGCGTTTCCGTAACTCGGTAATAAAAGAAAATAAAAAAAACAAACTTGACTTTCCAGGTGATGCTTTTATTCTCATCTTCAAGTTTTTCATTTTTGATTTAACTAGTTCTGGATTCAGACGTTTTTAAATATTCAAGGAAAGTATTTGTGTTCCTTTTTCTATTTCTGAAAGAAATCACAGGGCTATACTTTTTTCTAGCTCCGCAAAATTGAAGAAATAAATATAACCGGAAATCAGGTCGCATCGCAGAACTTTTGTAGAGACCAAATCACATTATTAATTTATACTTTCCTACTTGGCCAACAGCACAGCGAACAGATTGTTAGCAGGTGAGAATTTCATTGATTATAGGAATTAATATTTTGCCACTGAGTGAAAATGTCTAATTCTGGTCTGTAATTTGTCTCTTGATAAATAATTTCTTCGTGACAATAACAAACAAAAACTTTGTAATTTTGCTGACTTTCGAAAACTCTTGAAAAGTTCACTTTATCAGAAGAAAGAAGAAGTAAATTAGACACCGCGGAAGCAAGTAAATGCGAGTAAAAAGTTGGATCTATGATGAATGAAAGATTTTTATCTTTTACTTTATAGAAATTGATTACTTATCTTCGAAATCATCTTTTATAGGAAAAAGGAAATTCTTGTACTTAAACACTTATTTTTACAAATTGCAATGCAAAAGAATGCTTTACCTCCATTTCTAGATTTTTGTTCAGTAGAACAGCGAAAAAGTCACTCACCTGAAACATAAAACAAATTTTCTATTAATTTAAAATTCAGTTTTCGAAAATGATATAATAGTGTCATAAAACAATTATTTTGACGTACAAGTCAAGAATTCGGAGAAAGGAAAAATACGATAAGTATTTAAGGATATACACTCCGTACAGTCAATCTCAAAACGTGATAATCTTTATAATGATTTATAAAATTGACCAACTTATATCTATAAATAATTGTTGCGTTATTTCAAAGCAGGCTTCTAAGTGTTAATTCTCGAAAGGATTCTCTACAATTCTATTCGGGTAGTAATGATTGAAATTTGAACTTTCATTGTTTATAACAATTACAACAATTATGAATTACAAATTGATTTTTCAAATAATCATACCCAAATATAATGGTAGCGAATCTTCCCGAGAATTGAATAAGGCCTTGATCATTACTCTCTCAATCTGAATTAGTAAGAATTAAACTAATTGAATTAGTAGTTTTATTTTTGACTACTGAATTAGTCATTTCTCCACTTTCTACTAAATGGAATGGTAAGATAGACATTGCCAAAGTGAATTAGTAAGAATAACTTACTAATTTATATAGTAGTTTGACTTAATAATGGAATTGGTTACAATCGATTCAAAACATATTTTGAATTTAGTGCCGAAAAGTTGCAGACACCACGTTCATTTTTGTTTGATGCGCAACAGTCTGCGCTGTCGATGTTTCAAGAGACTTAACATTCCTGCCATTCCTGTTAAACGACAATACTAAATGCTGAGAAAGTGGCATTGTTTTTTTCGTTAGTTTTGTGAAGGAAATTAAGTGGCCAGCTTCTAGAATTGAGTAAGTAGCAACGATATAATTATTGACTCCTCATTAGTTACTAATAATAATTATTAAATGAAGCTTATCGACGTAAGTATTCGTATGAATCTAAATATATTGGGTTTGAGGTTATGGTTGTTAGTGATATTTACTCTTTTTATTAACAATCTATTCTTGTTAATTACAGAATGGAATGAATCATCTTTAGTACAATTCAATCTTTCTCGATTAATTTGACCAGTTTTTCTTTTTATACTGCAGTACCTACACATTGTTTTCAACACTGCTTTCATTCAACTTTCTCCAAAAACAATATATTCTTGAATGCTATTCTACTTTTTATCCTAGTCCTAAAATCGTTGGAATTCATTATTAGAATAGTATTAGTAACGAAAAATTTTCATAATTTGAAAGTTCGTGAACAACTTCTACTGTTATAAATGAATTTGGAACCTATTAACCCCAATTGGCAGGCCAATTGAATACGTCGAAATGTTAATGTAAGTATGAGAAAATTTCATTGAAAGGCAATTTTTCATGAAAAATAATTTGAACTTCCGATCGCCTAAACGTTTCATTTGAAAATATGAGTTATGAAAAAACTACTAGCCTTATTCGATTTTATGGAAAAAATTACATTCAAGTCCATGTGTTGACAATTTTTTACTCAACCCTGTTAGTTGTGTTGTTTAAATAAACAATTACTTAAGACTTAATAAGTTGCGAAATTGCTCATAACTTTATAAATTGTTCATACATTCTCAAATAAGGCCAGAGTACAGAGATAAACAAATTCGAAATATTTCAGAATAATTGAAAGAAATAAATAAGAACATAAGAATTCTAAGAATCCTTTAAAATTTGAACAATTGAAGAAAATTTCAAGGGGTAAAGATTGAAAGTAGTCGATTGCTTGTCAGTTGGCAGAAGTAAATGATTTGTGGCAAAAAATGGAACCCAAAAAGAAAAACCTGTCAGCCAGTTGTTGATTTGATTATTTTAACAGATAATTGAGAAAACATCTTATTGTTGTAAATGAAAAGAGATTTTTGCGTCGATTGCGGTTGCTCGGGAGTGATTGTGCGGTCGCGGTGTTAAATCGGGCGGTAAGGGGAGAGAAAAACTTGCGGTGACATCCGTCGCCTTCCTTTGAACCTTTCTGTCGGTAACAACCTCTCTTTTCTTCTCTATCTCTCGTTGAAGAGTGCGGCTTTTAGCCTTCAGTCCTCGCGATTCCGGTCGCCAACCTTCACGCTGAAGAAAGATGGATTGATAAAGAAAAGTTCCGGGTTCGAGGGCTGCAGCTTCAAGTACACCGTGACCGACCGTAAATCATTATCACGGACAACGGGGTTCCGCAACCTCGTGCAAAACCTTCATAAATAATTTTTTCTTTTATTCACCCAACCACCCGCGAGGCTGGCACCTGTTATGCCACTCGAATCCGATCTTCAGTTCATCTAGAATATGCACGAAATATCTTTCACGTCACGATTATTGCATTACTTAGTTGTAGGGAAAATCTGAAAATCCAAGGGTAAATGAGCGAACGCATAGTCTTATGAGAAGAAAAATTAAATGAAGAGAGAAGGAGGAACAAGAAGGGAGAAAAGTAGGAAAATGAAGAGAAACGTGGAGGTAAAAGAGACAAGCGGGCGTAAAAGGCATTCTTATAAGCTGTGAAACGTAGGGAAAAGATACAAAGAAAAAGAGGAGAAGGGAGAAGAGGGAGGAGGAGCTGGAGAAGACGAATGAAGAAGGGTCGAATGAGGTGGAGGAGCAGATAAAGGAGCCGGAGAAGGAAGAAAAGTAGAAAAAGAAAGAGAAGGATTAGGGAAATGAAAAACAGCAAAAGCGTATTTGGGAGACAAGCTTGAGCCAAGAGTGCGTACGATACACACATATGCGCTGCGACACAGAGGAGACGGGAGAGGGGAGGAGGAACAAGAAGCAGGAAAAGGATCAGGAAAAGACGTATCACGAAGAGACGGAGAAGGAATTAGAGAAAGAGGGGAAGGGGAATGAACAAAAAAAAGTTCGAAAGAGCAGAGGGAAAGGAGAAAAGCAGGAGAAGAAGATGAAGGAGAAGTCGGAGGGGGAGGAGTCGGATGAAGCAGAGAAAGATAAGGAGGACACAAAGAATTTGTTCTTTAGGGAGCCGGGAAAAGAGAAGGAGGAAAGAAAAAAGGGAAGAATCAGGAAGAGGAGAAATAGAAAAGCGTACGTAAGAGTAGTCGAGAACGGAAGAGACACTCTGATGTGCTGTGACACAGAGGAGCATAAACAGGAAAAGGAGAAGCAGAAGAAGGAGCAGAGGTAGATGTATGAGGAGGTGACGGAGTTGGATAAAGGGAAGGAGAATAAACGAATAAAGCGTACGAAAAATACAAGCGCGAGTAAGGAACACTTTTATGCGCTGCAACGTAGAAGATACAAAGAGCAAGAAGGAGTTGGAGGAGGAAAAGAACAAGAAGGGAGAAGGAGGGGAAGGAGGAAAAGAGAAAACGAGGGATTAGAGAATGAACAAAATTAGTCTACGAAAGAGACGAGAGTGGAGAAATAAGAAGATAAGGGAAAAGGGGTGACACAAAATGAGGAGAGAAAGCAGAAGAATTAGGAGAAGAGGAGGGAGATAGGGAAGAAAGGAGAGAAACAAGAGAAGTCATACGAGGTGGAGATAGGGAAGGAGGGCACAAAGAGGAAGGAGCCAGGAAAAGAGGGGGAGGAAGAAGGGAAGGATTAAGAAGAGGAAAAATAGAAAAAGCGTACGTAAGAGACGAGCTTGCGTTAGAGTGCGGAAAAAAAGAAAGAGGGGAAGGAGGAGGGTGATACAGGAAAGGAGGAGGGGGAGAAGAGGAGAAAGAGGGGAAGCGAAATTAACAGAAAAGCGTACCGAAGAGACAAGTGTTCGTAAGAAACACTCTTATGCACTGCGACGCATAGAGAAGATGGTGATAAAAGTAGGAGAAAAAGACATAGGGAAAAGAAAGGGAAGAAAACGTAGCAGTAGAGCAAAAAAGCGAAGCAGAAGAAGGATTAGAAAAAACATACAAAAATAGAAGAAAAGCAGAAAGAGGAGGAAGAGGCAAAAACGAGGAGGAGAAAATGGAGAATAAACAGAAAAAACGTACGAAAGAAACAAGCCTGTGTAAGAGACACTTTCATGGGCTTGTTAGTCATGACGATTAAAAACGTGGACGCGATTCTACATGAAAAAAATAAACAAGTTTAATAAATGTTCATATTCTGCAGGTGTCAGTTTGAAATGGTGCCATAGCCTGTCTTCGGCAGGTTTCTATAAGGATAGGAATTCGGTGTTGGGAGTGGAGCACTTGTAAACGAGGAAGTTGTGTGTTCGGATTTCTTGGCCTTCAAAGACCGGCCAATAGAAAGGAGGCGTGGCTGGCATAAATTGCGAATCCCTGTCTGTTTCAGTCTGTTTCCGGCGGAGCAATTACTTCCGGCGGAAGCAACATTGTATCGAGCACGGACGAGCAGATTCAATCGATATGTACCTGTATTTCGCCGATAAGAAGGATGGTGTTGATTCGCGACTGAGAAGCTGCCAAGTTCATCGCAGTAGTTATCAAGAAAAGTTGATAATTATAGCTTACTCGTGATAGATGATAAAGAAAGGAAAACAAAGAGAGCGCAATCCTGGCAATTCAGTATCACTCTCTAGCACATCAAGCGTGAGATGCTTTACAAATAATTTGATAAAATTGAAGACTAGGAAAACAATTGATAAATTGAATGAGAATGTTTTTCAAGGACGACCACAAATCGAATTCGTTGATTAGCGTTCATAAAAGTCCATCAGAGTGACATGAAATTCGTTTGGAATAGAGTTTGGCTCCAATTGAAGTTTCGCTAAAATTTAAATTCATAGAGCGTCAATTCGATTTCAGAAGGCAAATTTGCAACGCTGGTTGACTCGACGGTTTTAAAAATGGTTTGCTTTGATGGGGATAAAAAGAGCAATAAGGCAAGGACGGCATCGGTGAATGCTTTACGTGTTTTTGAACAGCGTGACTGGTAGGACGAGCTCGTTAATCAGGATGACTGGAATATCCTCCATTGATGGTTCCTGCGAGAAAATGAAGGTTAAGGTATATTCAGGGTCGTAACAAGGAAGGAACCAGGACCTCGTTTGAGAATAATCGCAGCGAATCGGCCGTCCTCAGATACACATAGGCGACTGATATACGACAGAGGCATGTAACGTTCGCGTTATTATGTACGTATGCCCCGAGTTCCATTGAAGCTCGGACCATTTCGTTCCATTAGCAATCATTAAGGAATGGTCGCCATGCAGGCAGAGTCGGATGATAATTCGACGTCCGCAACGAGCGATCCCGCTGAGGGCCGGAAAGTGTTCCGATCCAGTGTCTGCAAGACTCGAAAGGCATTTGACCGCAAGTACGAGAGTAATCGCAATGAGTGTAGCCAAGGGTCTTTCGTGCTTGGTGCTTGCTTCGTGATCGACGATGCGAGGAGTGGTTTGTCATGGAGTGACTTACAGGAGATTCGGTTATTAGGCTCTCCGCTCGAGGTGCAAGATATCGTGGAAACTCTTCCACACTTATCAGAAAGTTCAAGTGAATCAGCACGGAGAAAACTGGATATTAAGGAATAGATAGATAGAAAGATAGATCGATAGATAGATATATCTCACTGACTATTATCACATGATTTTAATGTCCTTAACATCTGAGACGTTAAAATTAAAAATCCAACATATTATCGAATAGTATCAGGAAATATTTGAAGCACCTATGATCTAAAATATTAATACTGAACATCTGAAATATTATCGGATGATAACAAAAAATATTAAGAGCTCAAATAACAGAAGATGTTAAATGTGAATATCTTATATGCTCAACGCTTATATGCTCTTCTTCTTGGCGTTGTTGATTTCTGACGCCCTTGGATGGTTTGATATACAAATGACCTTACTGCTGAACTGGTTTGCGAATCGAAGCGTGAAAAGTGTATGAAGTTTGTAAAACGTGATCCTCCTGGAATAATCTTTCGGTGTGTATCGATTTTTTATATTGTATGACTGCAAGGTTCAAGGTAAATAAAAACTAACCTCTAAATAAAAAAAATCCAACTTTCCAACAGAATTTCCCAACATGAAATCGTTCCTTCTACAGATCACTCCACTCTTCCTCAAATACGGACGTGAGCAGATTACTCAAAGAGTGAAAATTCGAGGACTTCATACTAAAAACATTCCGAGGTACGTTTCACAATTAGTATTAGAAAATTCGAAGCTTCCGTAGAGACACATATGCTTCAAGTTCTGAACGTTCAAATGAACGAAATCTCTCCCTGATTTCTTTGTGAACTATAAATAGTGCTGAAATATTTATTTATTTCCACTGCGAATATTATATTACAAAAGATACCCCTAATGCCTTATTTGAAATTATATTTGGAACAATATTTGTAAATTAAATATAATTGTAAAAAAAAACTTCGTTTATTTGAACGTTCAGAACTTCGAAGACATAGAGACACCACAAAAATGCACTTCCTGGTAACGGGTAAGAGGGTTTGCAATGAAAGGTTTCAACAACTCGAAATCACTTAGAATGCCTTTTCTGTCCTTTTTTAAATTTCTCGTCATGCGAAACAAATTAAAAGATTCCTATCCCTATCAAAGCCGATCGAAGTTAACCTCAAATATATTGAAACTTCCATTTCTGTTAAACGCATGAGAACCTGCTCTAAAGGTATGAAAATCGCAAAATATAGTAGAACTGTTCACATTAATACATCTCTTTATCGTTAAATATTCGCTCTATTCAAGTATTATCAATCGAAAAAATATAAAATTATAATATAAAAATCGAAACATTATTTTTTCAACGCCTATCTGTATGGAAATTAATCCTGTCAATGTAAAGTGACCAATGCTACGTTTTCGAGAGCTTTCAACCCCATTCCCATTCGGAAAACCGTAAATGAGAGTAGCAAAATGTGCCTAATTATAATGGATTAGAATCGTTACATTCAATGTTTGCCTTCTGGTATCCGAGAGTAATCAGAAAAATATTATTACCGCTAGGTACAGAAACAGATATATTTTGAGAGTCAACCCCTAATGCTATGGATATTAAAAAGGTGAGGAAAAAAACGATCCAAAAGTATGCATGCCTAATTTATGCGATGAACAAGCAAGAATCGCGAAGAGAAAAGAATTGAATAGTTTTCTAACCTACTATACTTCCTTCTAGTTCCTACATAGAACAT
Source organism: Neuroterus valhalla (assembly GCA_011762715.2). Classification (NCBI taxonomy): domain Eukaryota; kingdom Metazoa; phylum Arthropoda; class Insecta; order Hymenoptera; family Cynipidae; genus Neuroterus; species Neuroterus valhalla. The sequence goes on from WSXT02238729.1 coordinate 11,845, forward strand.
CTTTGCCGAACTTTCTCTTATCTCATAAATAAGAATATGATTTTATTTCATTTGATCCCCTCTCACACTCTACGGAAAATATTTTTATATCCTTCGCTGCAATATAAGTTTAATAATTCCAAGGCAAATTAATTAAAAGTGGAGGAATAAAAATTTTCCATCTGACATTCAGACTCAACAAAAATTTCTAGAAATTATGTACCCAAATAACAATATATCTGCATTCTCATATTTGTCTCTAAATTGATTAAATATTTTCACATTAACAGAATGGAACACACGTTGAGGAGGAACTCGAGCGACGAAAGAAACTGTTCTAAACCGCGGAGAAACTCTACAACAATTTATTCAAATCTAATAAAAAGGTCCCTCAAATTAAAACAATGCCATTTATTGAAATCAGTAGATGAATGAAGACGTTCCTGAATAAAGATATTGTTACTGACACGTCACCGACATTAAGAACGTCCCACAGTTGTAGTGGTTTGTATCCGCGCTAAGCTTCTCGAATGTTTTTGATGCGCCGTAGAATGATATTCGGCAATTCTATGAAACAAATGTGGTGCAAAAAACTCCAAGGTTGAGATTCTTAATTAGAACAATAAATAACCTTGAAGTTGTTGGCACCAAATTTGTAACACAAAATTGCGCAATATTACCCTATGAGGTCTACAAGAAAATTCTAGAACTGAGCACGGACGCGAACCACTACAGATGTAAAACGTTTTTGATACAGCTAACATGCCGGTAACGAAATCTATAATAATGAACGACCTTAATCATCTACCGAAATCCGCGTTTCTGTCAAATTATTTATAATAAAGAATCATGCAACCAAAGATTGCGGAGCTGCAAACTGGGCAGAATATACAATCATCCTAATTGTTATGTACAATAATAATCGTAGTAGCTGAGTCTTCATAAAAGAGAATCATATAATAATGGATGAGAATTATAGTAGCATCACAAGTAGCTGAGTCAATTATTTTGGGAGTTCTTTCCCTTTCTGTATTGAATCTTTGATGTTATTCACGATCCTCCTAGAGACGTGGAAGGCATATAAAGCTTGTCGGCTTTTCTTTCAGAAAATATAATTGCGTCAGGCATCAAGGTCCGTTGCCAAAAATTCATTTCTCGATAGCAAGCTTTCCACCGGACCAGGAAGAGAGTCGGAAATGATAGGAATTCTCGTCGAGTTCAATGGTACACAGGTCGTTTGCGCCTGCGACTGCATCAGCGAGCAATGGGACTTTTTACGCGATGATTTTTCTGTGAAACAGCCAGCTGACAGACTGGATTATACGGACCATAGAGGCAAACGCCACGGAGCAATATCGCGGTCTGACCCAAGCTGTTGGAGATACCCGATAGGTGTAGGGGTCGTATAGGGGTGCTTGGAGCGTAGCCAGCAAACCTGGCAGACTCCAACCACAGGGCCATCACGAGGGGGACATGATCATTACCGGTTCGATTCCCAATTGCGAATTAAAAAATAAATGAAATCAATACCCTTGACTCTGAGAATGAAAACTAAAAGCGATCCAATTTTCAAATCTTTAGAATCTCGACAGGCGCATTCATAAATGTTATTTTTGACTTCCCTCCCCACTCTACTACCCTGGAAATACTTATTTGTGGCGTTAACCTCAAAACTCACGATTACTGGAATCGTCCCGATTATTGGGACATCTACCTTACATGTCATTATGGAATTGCATATTTAAAGAAATTTTTTTTTGTTTCCTAGTGGAAAAGAATTTCGAACCCGGATCCATTTGCTAAAAGGGTAGAACGATCGGTCGGCTACCAACAAAGGGTCGGCTAATCGTTAGTGATTTCCCGAGGAACTTATAACTGGGAGTAGGTTAATGTCGCATAATTGGGGACATGAATGCTGCTTGTAATATTCGCTTCATTTTTCTATGAACCACAAAGCCTGGAAAAGTAGAAGCCATCGTTCAAGTCCTGGTCTAGTAATTATAGAAACTTTTTCGTATTGGAAGAAACATTGAGAATTTTACGAAGGTTCAAATCCTTCATTGCCCAATTATAACAATTTTGAAGAGAATAACTTTTTGAAACTTCACAAGATAGCGCTAGTGACTAATTCCATAAATTGCCTGGCTTCGCTTGAGTGATAAAACTAGTCGAACAAAGGATTTTCGTGACTGACGATAGGTGATTTATGCACTTTCTCCACAAAATGTTTGTTTCTTCTCAGTGAATTGTTCTCTTGAGTTAAGTGACATGTAAAATATCAGATACAAAACAAAAGTAACAGTCTTTGCACGTTGCTTTTTTATACATTCCACTTTCATTCCAAAAATATTGTTTAACATGAGGCTAAGCAAAAGTGGCCAACTACTGGTTCCAATACCCCACTCAGAATACTATTCCAGATCTTTCTGGAAAGACTTCTTTCATTGATCCTTTCGCTAATATCTTTGTAGATGAGGCTTTTTTAAGGGAAGACCAGGGAAGGAAAGGGGGATGAAATAATAGAAAGATGATTCAAAGCACCCTTTGTATTTGAACGGAATACGGTACTGAGCCTATCTATTTTGCTAGGTTGTAGACTGAACCACCCTGCTCTTGCGTAATACATAATATCATATAGACAGCGGTATTACATTCCAGGTGGCGTTCTACCTATGCCTGCACTCATACGTACATGACTATCGGAATGTACGTACATACGCTTTCGTCCAGCTTGTGGATGAAATCGGCGTATTTTACGGCTTCGTCTTCGATCCTATCCTGAGATTGCAATATGCTTCTCGAGAGGGTCAGTGTGAAAGCACATTCTTCGAATCGCGAACGGATTTCTAGATCAGAAAATAAAGAAGTGTCTCGGAAATTATTGATAGTCACGTGACAACAATTTATATTTCAGCCAAGTCATGGACACGCAGAACGCAATATCTGGGGAAGTTTTCGAGAAAAATGTTATTTGACAAAAAGTGTCAGTACCTGCATGAGAAGAAAGAATCTAGGGTTTTACCCTAGGATTCCTGTTACCAACGAGTTACCGACATCAAGGACATGTAGTGGTTCGTGTCTCTGCTAAGCTTTCAGAACATTTTTGATGACGGTCGTTGAATAATATAGCAAAATTGAGAGAACAAATTTTGCGTAGACACCTTACCCGATATCAAATTAAAATTGTGAACCTGTACAGTAAGAACGAAGTGCGAATAAAACACTTGTTTCATGGTACCATTTATCTGCAACGAAAACTACCCTTGGTAGTGTACATGTTTCCAAGTTAAGCAGGGTGTGATTCGCTGACCACTTGGGGTACAGAGTTATATTTTGACAAATTTGGCGATCATACGCCATAGTCTATAGACATTGCAAGGTACGTTATTTGCGCCTTGTAATATTAAGCCACAACTCTATACATACAGGTAGCCTGCATGCATGCCAAGCGGAAGATCGTTTCACGTGGCATAGAAGACAGCCATGTATTTTCAGGTTCAAACGCGGTCACTTTTCGATGCCTAATATGCACGCTGTCTCGAATCGGCATGTTTACATAGTGAGCTGACTCAAGAACATGCTCCAATTTACGGATTCAATTCAGGCGTCAAATCAGGCTCGCATTCGTGACGTCATCCACTATCCAGGGCAGAATACAAATCAGTGTCTGAGGAGCCTCTATTAAGTAGAAATAATCGAGCCGTCATCTTGGTTCCGGAAGCTATAAGAGAAAGAATGGTACACCTACATATTTTTCATCATTACTTGGTGCATGGGTTTTGGAACCGAGATAGACGCTTGCATATTCCTACCTGAAAAAGTCCCATGTCTTGCATAGTGCAATTAACACACCTTCTGTACTTCAAAGACCATGGCGTAAATCGGAAATAGTACCTGTCAAAAATAACTCACACAGTTGGTTTATCATACCTAGAGTGCCAAGGTAAACTAAACACCGTTCAGATTCTACCTACAACAAAATTTACTCACAAGTTTTTTACTGTGCGCATCTTTCGCACAATAAATAGAGACAAGAATTATTTTATTAGATGTATGATCTATAAAACCTCGAAATGGATGGGATGACGAATAAACTTGAAGCTGTTCACGCAAAAATTGTTTTCTCACTATTTCGCAATATTATCCCATGACGTGATCACGAATGTTCTAGAAGCTTAGCACGGACGCGAAAAACAACAGGTTTTAGAAGTTTTTAACATGTCTGTATTGAAAAAAGAGATCATTTGAACAAATCTTAAAGGGCGTGCGTAGTTTCTGACTGAATGAAAGTTATTATTTCTGTATTTTCCCACTTCCCGTTCTCCTACAACATTCTTCCTCCAAATAACCAATAGAAAAACGAGAAAAGCTTTCCATTTAGACCTCGAAGCTTCGCGTTTTTGCTAAATCCGCTCGTAACGGCATATGTGCCATAGTGCTCGATGCATCTATCATCAGTAAATGCAAGAAATCGAAGGCTCAGGATTCAGTTTCGACGTGTAGGAAATTCAGTACTGAGTAGCACTGGTTTAATCCTGGATCACAGGTATAGAAACATAGTGTATAATGCCGTGAAAAAAAATCCGGCCAGCGTATGTAGACCGGAAATCGGCCGACAGTGACATTTCGGATTTATTTTGTCAGCCCCAGCGATACATGGGGGATGACGCGTCGCGGCTTTTTGCTATCTGCTGCCCACGTGACCGATCGATTCATGTCGGTCTGCTAGCCGTTATTTTCCCGTTGGCTGACATACCGAGCATTGGATTTCGCGTAACGATACCTAAATATCGACCGGCTTACTCTTCTTCAATTTCGCCAGGCACCGGAAAAAAGCTACACGAACCAAGCATGTTGAACAACATTCATTCGAAATAAAAAACTGGCCAGTTTGATGAGTACCACTTTCGAGAATTACGGGAAGTTTAAGATTAGGGACATGTCCTCTTAGGAATGTAACTGAATTCAATCAGAAGATCCAGAGAAAAAGTATGATTAAAAGATATTTTGGTAAATCAAGGAGATTAATTTTCTACCACAGATGACATCTCTTCAACTAAATTCAACTCAATTTTTTTTTCAAATACAGTATGTTATGATTGCTCTTAATGTCACTTATATGGTGAATTTGATTTTACCTATGCTAACTATATATTATTTATAAACAAATATTAACGACAGTATAAGAATATGTTTTTTTTAATACCAATTAGGCTAATACACAGATAAATTACGTTAGAGTTCAAACAAACTTGAACTAAGCAACTATTGAACTTTCTTCACTATTTGGGCCAATAACATCTTCTATATTTTGCTTTAAATAGGATTTTTGGTTCTCGAACGCATAGGTATAATCTTTCCGTATTGAGTACGTAGTAATAGAAACCGTCTTTGAGATCACGTGAATTGGCTAGGGCAATAATTTTGACGCTTTTATGCTTAAGAAGCTTTTTTTTCAATATATTAATACCAGGTTGATATTATTAGAGCAGAGTAAATAAATTAATTTCTTTAGCTAAGTATACAAACCATGAATAATTGGTTCTTCCTTTTGCACTTTCAGTATAAATTCGGATGTAAGAATGTTTGCAGCATAAGACATGAATATTAGAGTTATTTTGAAAGTCTTCATTTCCAAATATTTTCGAATATCTTGGTAAGTGGTTTTTGTTACTGTTTTAGAATATTTATTTGGTATGAATTTAAAAAAGTACTTTTCGGGATCAAATTGATAACCTGGAATTTCCCATATATTGCTATACATATTCCTAATATAACGGAAGTCGTGGATTTCATTTTTCATGAATTTTATTTTTATGCAGAATGAGATGTTTCAAATAGAAAATATTCCGACACATAGAAGTTGTTTTTCCACGAGCAAAGTTGGTGAATTGAATGTTACTGATTTATTTCAGGATATGGTTGAGATAAACGACAATAGCGACAATCAAAACGACAAATGGTCGTTGTCATATATGAGAGGGTCGTTGGCCCTCGGCCAATAAGGCTCGTAATAAGGCTGAGCTGACGCGAATGACTTTTTACGCGACAGGCAGAACGTCTATAGGGTTTCGCATCTTCGGAGACTATACACGTGCGAATGCATTTTCTTATGGGTGCACGTGCCCCGCACTTTAAGCCAGACTTACTCCTTTAACGTCCAGACGAAACTTCTGGCAGGACGATTATTTATGAACTAATTTCCATAGATTATCATTTGGCAAACCTCCCAAACTGGGGACTTTGCTAACCCCATTCTTTTCGGATAATTAATGCGGAATAATTAAGTCGCTAAGACCAGTCGCTCCCACCGAATTATCACCTGCTCTGAAATTAATTTTCGATTATTGTGTGGAAAGGAATATAAATTTGTTCTCGACTATATCTGTGGTTTTTTCCTGAGTGATTTATCGAATTTTCATTTCCTGCCCTTTGTTGGGAGTTTTCCATTAAGTTGTGAAAACTCGCGAGTGAAATTCTGTTCAGCTGCTTTCTAATTAAATTTGGTTAATTATTTTTATCGTCTTACGGGAGACCTTCTCAGCATTAATGAACTTTCCGAGAGCGATTCAAATTTGATTAAAGACAGAAAGGAAATTGCTACATAATATTAAAATTTCCTTGGTTTGATCAGTATTTTCAACTTTGTTGAAAGGGAGTGACATCTCACTGATTGGAATTATCGGATATTTCTTATTTTCGTTTAATAGAAAATATGTGTGTCAGATAAAAATAAATAAACATTTTATTTGAAAGTACTCTATGACAAGCATTCTCTCGGAAGTAGTGACGGAAAGTAGGAGTAAGACGAGACACATGCATTTGCTATGATATTACAAACTATGACAAAGAACGAGACGTTCGGATAGTGCGTATGGCGTCGCGTTTTTTACAATGCAATAAAGATACTCTCAGCAATAAAAACAGGTTTCGAATACTTCCCAAATAATGGATCGAAAGCACTTCTTTATTCAATCTAAAATTGCATAATAACTATCACAGTAAGAACTTGGGAGTAAATTTTGTAGCAGATAGAATCTGGACGGTGTTCACTTTGCCTGGGCACTTTGGGTACGATAAGCCAACTACGTGAGGTACTTTTGACGGGTGCTATTCCGAAGTTACGCCGTGGTCTTCGAAGTATAAATGGTGTGTTCATTGCATTATTTAAAACTGTGGGGGTGTGTAATTCTTTTTCTCATAGAATTCGGAGCCAAGATGGCGGCTTGATTCCCACTTAATAGGAAGCTCTCAGACACTGATCTGTATCATACACTGGATAGAAGATGACGCCACTTATGTGGTCCGAGTTACAAAGACGTAAATGGGAGTATGTTCTTGAGTCAGCTGACCATGTTGACTTGCCGATTCGGGATAGCGTGCATTATTAGGCATAGGAGAGCGTCCGCGTTCTATCCTAAAAATACATGTCTATCTTCTATCCAGGGAATAGTGCAGATCAGTGGTTATAATATATACTACGTGAAACAGTCGTCTGCTTTGCATGCATGGAGGCTACCTGCATGTAAAGAGTTGTGGCCTAATATTGCAAGATGCAAATAACGCACCTTGCATGTTAACAGACTATGCATATGATCGACAAAGTTGTCAAAATGTTCCCCTGAAACGAGTGAGCCATTCACACCTGTTTTTAGTGCGATTATAATACAACAACAAGAATTAATCAGAAATAAGAGCGCAAGAAGCAGTAGTGTCCGTTATTTTCCAAATTTGAATTGTTTTCTCTCAAAGCCGAAAAAATTGTATAAAGTTGAACCCTCCACGTGCTTTTAAGGCGCACCCTAATAAGCACATAGGGGAAAATGAAAGTAATTATGGAGACCGAGGATTAAAGATAAAATTTGAACTAGTTCACGTGCAAGTAAACGTGTTCAAAAGTAGTGAAGTAAAGTTTTTCTTTGAGTGAAGAAGATTTAGTCCAGATTCAACGCAACCGTAAAACCTCAGAGGAAAATCGGATTTTCGACTTTGTGGTTCGGCAATCAAGTTTGACGTTCCGTGAGAAGCTCAAGATTTGCATGTGTGCTTGTCGTGCGATAGAAGATTTGGTGTGTGTTTCCAGATGTAAGAAATCGAGACCGTTTCACAGCTGAACTGGTTCGTGTCCATGCTAAGTTTCTAGAACATTCTTGATTAGGTCCTAAAACTATACTGCGTATTTATAAGAAGCAAAGGATGAATCATCCTTGTTTTTTTCAGAACCATGCGAATTGCTATGATAAAAAACCTTCAATTTTTTTAGACAAAATTCGTTTACCATGGCTGCGCAGTCTAGTTTTGTGACTTCATCAAGAACATTCTAGAGTTAAGAACATTTTCGACACATAGAATGGACACGAACCACTCTAGCTGTGAAACGGTTTTGATGTTGGTCAGGTAGGAATTTAGGGATGGAAACCCCTACTAACGTCACAGGGGTTATGTCTAATTGCGGTTGGGATTAGATCGCAATCGTGTAAGCGGAACGCGTGGCAAATGACAATCGATCCATCGGAAATAAGCCGAATGCTTGAAACGCAGATCTCCCAACGGCATATAACGGACTAACGTGCAGTGTGCACATTTCTCTCGAGATTATAGCCTAGCGGGTCGCAGTAGGCGAGCATTCGCAAGAGAATTCCTAGCGCATTCTCTGGATCACCGGTGGTGTCTTAGTCCTTGGGTGCATTATATCCACCCGGAAACTAATTAGGAAGCGCATACGAGCTGTACCGTTTTTACGCACATTAGTGCTCAGACAACGGTCGATGACAATCTGTTCAAAGTAACCGTAACTGTAACAGATAAAACATTTCCTTGAAGAATTAGCTTGTAACCATTTTTGAAGTAAATATTATCTTTTGGAATGTTGGGGTGCGCGCGAGATATGAAAATGGAAGGATACTGTCTTAGTAAAGATTTCAACTGGTAATGAAGGGAAGAGCGCAAGAGGGGAAACGAAAGACCAGTAGAGGGCGGCTTCCTTCATATAGAGCTTTCCCATAGCTCGGCTGCTCCCTTTTCACTCTCGTACGTGCACTAAGAACGAATCTCTCTTTCTCTCTCCCTTTCCCATACACACGCACATTTATACAGACGAGAACTCTATCAATTCAGCAGAGCAACCAGCCCGCGCATGTTATTCACATCTGCCGCATGTCCCACGACCCGTGATTTTTTTTTATAGCCAAGGTATGGCGACATTATGTAACTGAGCCAATCGGTCTAGAAATTTGATAGAAATTTATAGAGGGATAACTCTAAGTAATTATTCTTCGGGCAGTTCCACTTTAAGATATTGGGCAGTTGCAATCACTTTCACTTAAATCCAACAATTTAGGTTCACCACTGAACGAGAAAATTATAAGGAACGTTATTGCCTCAATTTTTCAGATGTAGGTTAATGGAACTATCCCTTTCATCCAATTTGGAGGAATTCGAAATAAGAAAGCTTTTTTAGTAGATTTATTACATTGTTGGATCAAAAAAGAGTACATTCCAGTTTTACAGCAGGCCAAAGGTTACTCGTCGCTATGAAAAATGACACTTAGAGAAGCGAATATGGAAATGGCGGACTTGAATAAACCCTACATTTTCAGATGGCTTACAGGGGTCTATCGAGAGTAATTTTACAAATGGAACGCTCCATTTGGATTGCGTGAATTTTGTAAAATTACACTCTTGATCGAAAGCCATTCATGATGTCACGTTGAGAGGGATGCGCATTTTGAATATCTCATACAAAATATAGAGTTATACTATGTATGGTGCAAATTTTATTCTACACGAATGTATGCAACAATATTCTTGAATATTATAACAATATCATTTTCTACAAGCTAAAACCAAGGCTAGAAATCAAATTGTGAAAAAATGGTTTGATCTTCATCAAACATTTTTTTGTTTAAGCTTCAGTATTTCATGAATAATCTGGTTTGAAGTCTATTCAGCTTAGGACGTCAGATCTTCCGGAAATTGGCTGGTTCGTTGCATAATCGGAATTAACGTGTTTTTGCTGATGCTTTTACTTGACAGTTAAGTGGCTATCAAAAAGGGCTGCTTCTCATCTCTTCATTTAAAAACCAGAATAAAAGTTTTATGAGAGCGACGCATTGGGATCAAGTATGAATGTACTACACATTTTCTCATTGATACAATTTCTCAAAGTTCTCTTTTCGACATAATTTCTCACATTTTTCTATTTGACTCCCGTTTCTCTATTATTCATACTTCCACATTAAAAAACTTGAATGCCTTTGAAAGCAGATCCAGAATAGACACTCCAGAGTCTTTATCCGTCGCAATTGAGTAAGTTTTTGCATTTAGAAGTCACTTACAGAATTTGCTATATAATTAGTTTTTTCCGTGAGAGTTTGCAACCACTATTCTGAGGCACAAAGGGTTCCATTCACAGTTGGCGTACAACCTAACGATCTTCCAAATGAGAGTTCTTGTCTTAAGTAACTACTTGCACACAGCGTATCTGCTCCCAAGTATACATTCGTACAAGTAATATGTGTTACACTCAAGGTACACACACCTCTGCATACATATATAAGTTTCTACCTTCGCCTTTATTCGCAGTCCCGTTCCATTTACTGTGCCTACTTGCGACCCCTAAATGATAGACGCATCGTCGTCAACAAACTCAAACACTATTCTATTTCAGGATCCTAATTTAAATTGCGACTTAGAACCGGAAGAGATCCCTCGAGAAACAATGATTTTCCATCAGAGTCCTGAAACATAGCTGATCTGATAAAGTTGAATTAACGTTAAATGTTACCCAAAGTTGCAAGCTTTGGGTAGACAATGTGTGGAAATTGGTATTCATTGGATAAGATAGAGCTCGATGTATACGACTAACGATTCGGCAAAGAAAGGAAACCGAAATTCTGGGGTGAGCCAGAAAGAGAGATTTGAATCTGTAATTGAGCAGTGGAACAGATGTTCATAATTATCGCATTGTCATAGGTTTATACGCCCGAAGCCCATACGCGAGAGGTTCTTCTTTGGAGATGTAATATAATATTTCCATTTTCTCTTCATGCCATATTTATCTTCATGTTACCTGTATGCTCATTTCCCATGTTTATACACACGACATATCTCTCTAAGTAATAACTATATGTCTGCATTTACGTAAGTTTACACAGTATGTGGAACTGGGGACAATGACACCCGTATCCGATGAATATCCGGAAAGGATCGCACCCGTAAAAAGTCTCTCCATTTTGTAGAACATTAAGACGGAAGCACGAGCGTAAAGCGAAATAGCCTCGCATTGCTGGTAGTACTTAACGCCGGGAAAAAAATACGTGGAGAAGAGCTTTTATGGGGTCACTTCGTGAAATGTCCATGAAAGGAACAACGGTGGTTTTAAATCGTGCGACGGTGAATCGATCGTTGCTTGTTTTATTGTCGCAGATAATTTATATTTTCCTGTCGAACTACAACCCTATCGACGAACACGCATCCACTGCCTAGCAATGCATACCAATTGCCAAGTAGATATCGACGACTTTCGTCAGACAGTTTATACTTTATGGTCTGATATTATTCTACCAGGGGATATCATTCTACTAGGGGATATATTGAGTCTTATAGACATTTACTACCTATTTTCTCATATTAATCCATTGTTCCTGATGGTAAAGGATTTTTTGTATTCTGAACATGGATCACAGTAGTTCAGCTGTTTATATAGTGTACGAAGAAGGGAGGAATTGATATTCGCAAAAAAAGGAGATTTTTACTTTTGAAAGTATCAGCGAAATAAACAAGGATGAATCAAATGAATGCAACACTTGGACAAGGTCCGATAATTACGTTAAGATCTTTGGAACGAAGTTCCTTGTACGAGAGTAGAGAAAATACGTGGGTAGAGACCTAATCTACAAAAAATATCTTGCAACTGTGACGCTGGAAAGCGTTATTGAAAAGCGTTATTGGCCCTAGAGAGGGATATATGACACTGGGTGAAACTTTTACGGGCATCGTTTACGGCCTATTGTGACATGAAAGAGAAGCGTTAACGATCCTAGTGTACTTTCACTAGCATTGACACATAATACCTCGACACCGGTTTAAATTTTTATGAGCATCGTTTACGACCTATAGATTTCACGCAAATGCTGCTTCTTGCATTCCGCAAAATTTTCAACCAATTTGTGCACTTTTGATACTTTATTGTTTTTAGCTTACAACAAAGTTTAAATCGCAAAAAACGCGCCTCTCCTTATAACGTAAGATTTTATATTTTTACTCAATTTGTTAACAACGTATCAATTATTTTTATTTCAAACAAGATGGAAAAAGAATTGAAAAAAATTTAAGAGATAGAAAAATAATCTAATAGTGGTTTGAGAGAATAAAAATGATTTGAAGATATTGGAAAAATGTTAGGATCGTAGAAATATTGTGTCGATATAGCAAACGGTTCCAGAAGGATTACGTGAAGCTCAACAGATTTTAATCATTTTCAAAGGTTTTAAGAATTCAAGAGCAATCCCCACGGATTACACAGGATTTGAAGAGGTTCCACGGTTTCAAAAAGGATCCAAAGTACACCACTTGCAAAATTTGTTTTTTTTTTTGAAACTGGAGTTGGATAGGTACTTAGTTTAGTTTTTCAATTAAAGGAAGTTTCAGTTGGAAATCTTGAAATTTTTAAAGTACAGAGTAAACTCATCAATAAATTCATTATGTCATTTGCACTTAGAAGCTATAATAATCTTTGTCAAATCGTGAGTTGAAACCACTCTTGGGTTAAGGTCTTTACACTTGAATAGTTTCAAATTGAATTTCCTCTGAATTCTCTACTCCTACAAGATGTAGAACCTTTTGAATTCGAGAATTTGAATCCATGGCTCTCTAAATCTTTCTAATCAGTTGAGGAGCTTCAACTTTTCAGGTTTTTGTTAGGCCAATGAATGCTCGAGGAAGTAATATCTGAGAGAACATTATCATAATGTTGCTATAATAGGAGGTTGTCAAGGTTGGACCTTAGTGAAGTTTGGACCACCATTTTTATATAGATATAAAAACAAAATCGTTTAACTGCATAGTGATCTAATTTCAAAAGCGGGAAAGCAAGAAGGGAAATGATCGCCGCTGATTTTTCTACTTTATTTCTATGTGAAATTGTAAAAATGAATCGCAAAGTAAGGGAATGCGTAGCCCTCTTTAATAAAAAATTATTTAAATTAATTTTTGGAGGTGGTCCAACCTTGACTACATGGGCAAACCTTGACTACCTTTTTGTTTTGTTTAAAATTGCCTATTGTTTTCCTCTCTTTGAGTTGAAAATCTCCGCTTCTGGTTCAAGAGGTAACAAAAGATATAGACTAGAGTCAAAACTATGTCTAACCATGACAAACTTTCCCTCCATTTATATTTATTGCAACAGAGAAATTAAATTCCCTATTCTTTCAAAATAAAGATTGCTTATATAGCTGAACAATTTTCTGAAGCATTTCTGAATATATTATGTTTCCATCAAGAAAATTATTCGCAGCTTCAAAGTGAAAGAGGGCTTAAAAAATGCCAAATTTCTCAAATACAGGGTTCATATGATATCTGGAGCAAAATAGGGGGAGAAAGCGGGAGAATAATTCTGAAAAAAGGAAAAGGGGACCTCTTCGCCTGTGATCCCTGTCAAAAGGACGAATCTTATAAGTGATTGGAAGGATTTATAATTCACGATTCGAATTCACGAGAACCAGTGAGCCGTTAAAGAAAAAACGTTGTCTTATGCAGAAAGTGATTCGAGTTGAATGTTGGATGACAATGTTTCTTTTGAGCGAGGGTCGACCACTTGCACAGGACGTTTCTCCCGGTTCATTGGGTTTTTCCGAGGCAATCCTGGCTGCAATGGTCACGAGCCAGCAGGTAGGAGTACCAAAGAATGGCAAAAAACGAGAACGAAAAGGGTCTGAGGATAATGGCGAAAGCAGGAGTGTCATTGCCGCAAGATAAACGGACGGACAAGGGCGTATTTTCTCGGTCTATCGGAAGCTCGAAATTCCCCATCTGGTACCACTCAAAAAGCCTTCTCACTTTATTCCAGTCACGTCAGTTAATATAGCTTCCGTACGCGGACCACCTTCAGCCTATCTGCAGCAATCCTCCACCTCACTCCTCTTAACTTAAATTACCTTTTCTCTGTCTCTTCAGTAGTGTGCAGTTCCCTCACATTGGCGGAACTATACTAATCTTAGGCAGAATTATACTACAGAAGACTTCCGTTTAGCGGAACTCTCGTTTAGCTGAACTTCCATTTATCTGAACGCTTCTACGCTCGTTTAGCTGAACTCGAGCGGCCCCGTCTACCCCCACTACTCTGGAGTAGACACGGCAACTGTTGGTAGCAACCAATTAGAAGTCACCTGTAGAAACACCCATGCGGCGGGAGGCAGTGGTGGGAATTTCTACCGAGTTCAGCTAAACGAATGTTTACGTCGCGTAGCGGTTCAGTTAAACGGAAGTCTTCTGTAATTACTGTAGTAAAAGACATCTGATTTCCCTCTTTTCGGAGAGATAACTATTTATGGCACGGTGTGGAATCACAAAACTTGACAGGATGTCAGGGGAAGTGCTGGATAAGACGGCTGAGGGTAAGGCTCCCTTTCTAAATCTCTCCTTCGCTTCATCCACTTCTCTCCCTTTCACCAACCCCTCTCTAACCCTACGTGTCCCCTCTGACTTTATCTCGCTTGTTTTATTTCTCTCCATCTTTTGCTCCTCACACTCACACTGGGCCTCTTACAGTGTAGCGGCATGCGATCTTTTTGAAGCTTGTGGTTCGTACACGTGCGTGATCAGAACCTTTAGATAATCTCGAACCTATTCTCAAACCGTCTAATTATTCGAGCAATGTTTCAATTGCCCCTATAAATTTGATACTAAATCTGGATCATTCCAATCACCTGATTCTTAGTCTTCCTAGACAAGACAGATAAAGGTACCCTCAATTTTTCAAAAGGTACAAAGATTGAAACAACCTTCGACTGAATGTTTCTGTTGTAGAAGGCGGATTCTGTTATATGGGAAGAAGTCAAGTATCCACGATTGTCTCATATTACTATTTCTTAACAGTTCTGAACAGATCTAGAAAATTTCTGAAGAAATTTCAAAGATTCAACGTCATTTAAGAAAACTTCATAAATTTTGAAGAGTTTCACCAATTTTTTTGCGTATCTACGTATATAAGAATAAAGTCACATTTCAGGAGATCTAGTCACATTCAATTTTAACTTCTAAATTTACGCTACTGTCGTCTTCTATTTCCTTGCACTGGTTCACCTAGCTTAGGACTTCCGCCCTCAGGAGACACCTCGAGAAAGCTTTTTTCATCGTGTCTCTTCTATTTTCCTTTTTTCCCACGTCCTTTTTCCCCTGTCCCCTGTCTCCTCCCTTCTATTTTTCCACTGTCCCACTTTTTAATTTTTTTTTTCGAATTGACAATTCTTTGGATAAATGGTGCCAGAGTCACATTTTTCTTCTAGTAACCAAGCCTGGGGTGTCTCAGTGTCCTATATCGAGCAGAATAGGCGATGACACTTTTTTCATGACTTTCAGTGCCATAAATCGCTCTATCAGAACAGAAGGCATTGCCGAAAATTTAGGGTTGTTACAGAAGTCGGAATTCAAAATTCCAGGATATATGCACGTTTATTTTTAGACATTAGGCAGATATTATTTCTATTACCCGATTTATTATTTTGAGGTTATGTGACCTACATTATTTCCATGCCCATTTTTTGCCCGTTTGCTTTGAAAGAAATTCGAAATTTTAACTCAGGTGAATTTCAAAGCGCTGTACTGATTTGAGTTTCCCTTGAAACTAATTAGTTTTCTAGTAACTAATATTTATTTTTTTCTCAAAAACATGTACATAATTTGTTGAGAACACGAGATACGATTCAGACGAGTTTATGTACGCTGAATGCAGTGACAACCTCAGTATTCTAGAAGTCCTCGCGACTTTCGAAATAATCGCGAAAAAACGAAACAAAAATCAGAAAAATCAGTGAGTTACGTAAACCATGATATTTGGATAAATAATTGACAAAAAATAATTTTGCAATGGTGTCTTAACGATAATATTTTCCTTGAATTCTTTTCAAGAAGTTGGGAAAGATTTCTGGCAGTCCATCGATTGGGAAAGAACCTCATTTGGAAGTATAAACTCTCAGCTTCCATTCTTTGTTTGAAAATGTATATTTTTCCTCATAAAGCCAAAAATTTGAAAACATACAGAAATACGTTTTGATTGTAATTATAATACTATGGAACCAAATCCCTTTCGCTATAAGCGTCACTCGTTAGCATTCAAAAAGGAATAAGCTCACCTACTATTTGTTTAGAAAAATCAATTATTTATCCAAATATTATGGTTTAGGTATAAACCATATATTTTGTGTTCCCTTCCGCTTTTGGCGATTATTCCTAAAAACGTTAGGATTTATAGAACATTAAGGTGGTCGTTGGATTCAGCGTTGAAAAATGCATCAAAATCATGTCAAATATATATTCTTTTGAATGATGGAACTTTAGAAAGATTCTTCAAAAATTTTGGACATTGAAAGAACTTTGGGGAAATTTATAAAAATTTTGAAAATGTATAAAGATTCTTGAGAATATTGTGGAACTTTACGATAATTTATGAAAATTTTCAGAATGGATGGAAATTTATTAGGTTTTTGAAAAATTGCGGAACTGCGGAAATTAGTTGGAGTTTTTAAAATGTATCGAAATTCATCAAGATTCTTGAAAAAGTGAAAAGTTGCAGAAATTTGGAAAAATTAATCAACATTCTAGGAAATTTTTGAAAAAGTAGCAAATTTGTTGAAAACTAGGGAAAAAAATGGACAAATGTTGAAATTTGTGGGAGGTTTCGGCAACTCGTAGGGAGTTCGAAAAATGTTTAAGAATTTTATAATTGCAATACATAGGAAGTTAGGAACTTTTAGTTATTTTGATAGTAGGATATCAGTGAATAGTCTCTTCTCATCTTAGTGACCAGACTGCAGGAGACTGGTGCCCTTCTCAGTTTACAACACAAACAGATCATAACTCCTTTGATAGAACCAAACGAAGTACCCTAACCCCGAACTGCTTTGACCTAATGGTACAATGAAAGAAATAACCTCCATTATTTTAAAGTATGGTTTTGGAATTCCCTTAAATATTTGCTAGCCAATAAAAAATAAAGAAAGGCTGATATATGAAAAAAACTGAGCCCGTAATCGAATTCAGCGCATTTTCCAGGCTTCTCCAAATCGTTAGAACGTAACCTAAACAGTTCCTATCAGCCTAAAAATGAGCGTATGGATTGCAGAACGATCTTAGCGCATTTACACAGCCAGTCGAGTAGGCGAAAGAGGGGATAACGGGCTGCTACGTCCAATCAACTCAGACCGTAGCAACGCGTCATCCCCTCTCTTGCCTAACAGACTGGCTATGTCCATGCTTCCGTCTATGCGCTAAGGTCGTTCTGCAATCCGTACGCTCAATTGTGAAATGAACGGAGAAATACCAAAATTTCCAATAAAATTTCAGACAGTAATGACGAAAAATATTTTATGTCTCTTTTCCAAAATTATACGATTTTCTTAGGTTTTACAGGTTACTTCTACAAATTTAAGGACTTTTCAGGGTTTTCAGGTTCTGTGGCAATCATTGGCTATATCTTGGCGTTTCACACATATACACACACACCTATTATATATATATAGCGGTAAGCAGATACCTGCGAGATGGTTATCGCGGAATCTGCCAGCCTCTGTAACAAATCGTGCGAAACTGATTCACGACTCTCTCACGATCGAGCTGCCGGTGTCGTTTATTGCGTCTCGTATTTATAATTGTATAATTTACGACCAGTTTCCGTACGTTAATGGACGTAGAAATGATCCATCGCTGGGGCAAAAAGCGACCTCCAGTCAGCACCGGATTGTGCACTTGGTCGTGTGCTGCTGTGATTTTATATCTATCTGCAGTCCGCACGAGGGTAAGATGGAGATTTAGCCGAGACGAATGGAAATTTATTTCACCGACTTTTAACCATTATTGTTATTTTTCTCGAGAAAATAACTATCACGTTAAATTAACTTCACTGAGAAAAAAAGCATGCCAGTACTCACTGGATCTGAGAGTTCAATATAATTTATTGCTCTTAATTGAGTTTCTAATAATGGTAGTCTTTTATCAGAGTTGAAAAATCAACGTCCATCACACCTTTATAATTAAACTGTTAACTAATAATGAAAATTCTCAAGCAATCGTGTTATGAGATGATCTGACTAATCGTGTGGAAATCGAGGAATTTATCTTTATTATTTTTGATTCATAACATATATTACTTTTTGCTACTTTTACCTGAATATAAATGGTTCATGAAAAACGAACCTATGATTGGGTATCTCTTTCTGAAGAGATTGGATTAATCTCTCAAACAGCGCTTTGCTAGAACATTGAACAATTCATTTTTTTTCAATTCCTTTGATTTCTATCAAATGGATATTTTTCATTGTTGTGAGTATTGCGTTTTCAATCTTTATAATTGGAACATTCCCATAACGTTTTACAAAAAGATATACCTTTCTTTACACAATGTAAAATGCACATCCAGAGTAAACAGAAAAAATTTTACAAAAAACCAACGTGAATTCGTTCTAAAATTCACACAAATCCTTTCGACCTCAATACTTTCGTTGAATCCGGCTTTTGCTTTCGAGAAATGTAGGTTCAGAGCTCTTGAACCAAAAATAAAACTAGAGATTTCAGTTTCGAAGGATTTACAAGAGATCGTATTTGATTTTACACAACCCCGTTTCATATAAAATCTTAGTGGACATAGTTAAAGCTTTGTTTTTTTTCATATGAAAATTTTAATTGCAGTTGGTAGGTGATACTGTCGCGAGCGATTATATAGGCGGAATGAATGCTGTCGAGTTGATCGATCGCAGGAAGTGATCAACGTTTTATTTTCACACCCTCTCTGCAAGTTGGGTTGCATATCTGCATGAAAGATGACGTCGTACATACGGACTTGCAGAACGGACCACCGTAACTGATCGGTGTAACCGTTGGGCCGTTATTGGAGAGGTTTTACGATGAAATTCACGGTTAATGGAGAAGCACCACAGCCAATAAACCGATATCACGTTTGTAAGTTTATACACACGGTGATCCAAAACGATCCCACCTCTTATTCACTTGTCTCTCGTTACGAGGAACAAGGATCCATGAGCGCTCCTACAAGTTGCAAACTCGATTTAATTAAAAACCTAGTCTCCTTGAAGTGATAACTTTTTATTTAACTGTGTGAACTCACGAAACTTGAAAGAATGTCAGAGGACGTGCAGGGTAAGGCTTCCCCCTCTTATCTCTCCTTCGCTCCCACCACTTCTCTCCCTTCTACCTCTCTCGCTTTCTTCCTCTCCATCCTTCGGCCTTCACACTCACACTAAGACTCTAACAATTTGTCTGTATAAAGCAGGGTATAACAGCATGCGTTTTCTTGAAGGTCGTTGATGGGATTGATCATATAATTGACATATTGGATAATGTAACTATTTCCAATACAATTTCTTCTTATTTTGAACCTGATCTCAAATCGTATAATTCCTTCGAGCAATATCCCAAATATTTCATATGCTAGAAGAGTACAGAGAAAAACCACTTCAATTTGCATCATGTAGAGTAATTACTTCTGCCGCGCGTCCGAGGACCACTCACGTATTTTACTTACTTTTTTAATGACAGATTTCTGTATAAATAATAGAAATGATAGCAAATTTTGTAATTCATTGCGGAAAAGTTATATAAAACTGACGTTTGCTCCATTTATGATAAACAAAAATATTAAAATTTGTTCAAACGTGCGAGAGTCCAATTTAATGCCAGAAATTAGTATCATAGCAGCCTACGAACTACTAAAAAGAGTTCTATCCTCTTAAAAAATGCGGAGCACACCCAAAATCACCCCCAGAAAATTAACTATTCTACCAACAATTCAGGAATTTAGAGGTATCAATTTTTCCTAGAATTCTTTTTATTTGACGCCCAAAGGAAGAGAAAAAGGGTTCATCCTTATTACAAATATGGGACAGATAACATTTTGAAGTAAACAATTCAGACTTTTAAAAATTATCAGCTTTCCAGCTTGGACAATCTATAAGCTGATGGAGAATTAAATCATTCAAAATTAAGGCAATGAAAATCAGACGCATTTAAAACAGTTCATAAGAGTTAACATTTCAAGAGAGTTCTATTCACATATAACTAGCAGCCTGGCCACGCGTTGCTGTGGCCCAGGTTTAATATAATAAATTAATGTTTCAATAAACTATTGAATACAGTCAAGTTATTATTATTATTATTGTCATTATTATTTTTTGTATTAACGATACACAGGACAATTACAATCAAATGGGAAAATGATACACGATGTGAATGTAGAAAACACATTTGACGTGGAATAGATTGGAACATCAAGAACTCGAAACATAACGCCATCTATTGATTGCTCTAGGGAAGGACGCGCTGATGTTCCCCACTAGGCACCGAAACGGCCGTAGTTGGAGAGGAAGGGAGCAAATTTTTTTCTCTCGCATTCATTGCCATTCAGGCCAATCCGTAATAAGCTACCTAATCAGCGTGTCCATCGAGGGTCCTGACAGTAAACTTACTTGCCCCGCCATATGGTAGAAACTTATGGAACTTGAAAAAATAATGATGGCTCTTCATCCTATAATAAACATTTTATTTACAATAAAAAATATCGAGATGAAAAGTATCCTATGCTTCAAGTTGAACCAAATTACACACAGTATACACAACTTTATCAAAATCGGTTCAGTAGTTTCGGAGTGTAGTCCGGACAAACATCGTGACCCAGGATTCATATATATTTGCTGAGATATTTAGTAATTAAAAACAATTTTCCGAAACTAAACAAGGTCAAACATTGAAATCCGAAATTAATGAAAAACAAATGAACTATTAATGCTTTTATTCAAAAATAATTTTGTAGAGTCTAAACGCGTTCAATTTTTGAATCTCTAAAATAGCAGTATCTAAGGCTCTGAAATTTGAAAATGTTCAACTAATCACGATTAAAAAATTTAAAATGTCTACTTTTTATTGCTACATTCTAAAATTATGAAATTAAGGATTCAATTAACCACGACTAATTATTGTAGAAGCTAATTATTTGAAATTGCCCAGTTCATCAAGATTCTACCTAAAATTATTCAATATCGAAAGTTTTTAAATGACTTGAACTCAATTTTAAATTATCCAATTTCAAATGCTCATGCAAAATAATGAATCTCGATAATTGCAGAAGAATGAAGATGAAAGTAAACAAAAGGTTTTTAAATTAATCTTCTTGAAACTAGGTCGAAAAAAATTCACTGTCACTTGCTGATTTTTTCTAGTCAGGAGCCACCCTCTTTTTAGAATATCATTTATTCTCTTTGCAACCAGAATTCGATTAATAAAGAAGTGGGACGTTTCTTTCTGGTTTGAATATTTTAAATAACTCTTTAGAAAATAGCGTTGAAACGAGATCGAGCAAAGAACTGGATTACTGCGCCTTGTAGTGGGTTCCTTTTGAATCTTCGTGCCCTCTTGGCTACTCTATGGAGAGTGAGTAATGGCTCCTCTTTCTCTGTGTGTCACCAAGAGCGAACTTCTTTTTTACGTCGGTTAGTCTATATTCCCCTTCATTCAGGCTTGGAACCGTGTGTCCACCTGAGGCGACCATATTTTCTTATTAATAATCTAGAAGGACATTCTTTTTTCTTAAAAAGTCTAAGGTAGATGAGTAAAGGGGATTCTAATAATAGATTCCGTTACCAAAAAAGCAACCGGCATCGAGAACATTCTACATCTCAAGTGGTTCTTGTCCCTGCTAAGTTCCTAGAAGGTTATACACCATATTTGAAGCGGCTAGCCCAAAGAGTTAATACAGATAGAGGCGACAAGTCATAGGCCGCTCTGTAAGTAGAACCGTCCGCTCAACTTCGCTGAGAGAGAAAGAGACAGAGTACCTTGGGTTTTTGGGACCATCTTATTCTCTTTCTCTCTCTACACGCGGAAGGATTTCAAGCTGGCTTGTCGCCTCTATCAGTATTGACTCTATGGTCTAGCCACCTCTAGGAAACAAAGTTTTACGATTTTTCAGAAATTTAGCACAAATACGAATCGCATGAGCTGTAAAAAGGTCTTGATGTCGGTATAGTAGGAGTCACAAACCATATTGAGCCATTATTACAAAGAAAATTAAATTTTTGGCTCACTGAACGTCCTGAGTGTAATCATATGTTTCAAAACGGAAATAAGGTTAGGTACTGAGCGTCACTTTAGATTACCTTGTCGACGATAAGAGCAAGGGATAACAACGAATCGAAAGCAACACGAATAGTCTTTCGTCGACTCTTTCTCCTCTCAGAAATTGTAAAGCACTAACACTCCCTCGAGATTTCGAAGGCTATTTTCTCTCTCCTATTTCTTTTCGTCTATCAGCTTGATTCAGTTTCCTCTCAACATAAATATTCGCGCTCATACCCGCATTGGCGGAAAATAAAATGTAAAAAGAAACTCTTTACTGCAAAAGTCGATCTCTCTTGGCGTTATTTCTTCAATATTTTCTTTTTCCAAACTTTTATGTCCACGTAGACAATCTTTCCTTGATACGTCCAGGTCTCGCTACAATACAGCACAGTTGGTGCAAGCACAGAATTATATATCGCAATTTTAGATCTACACGATCCTTAATTACAAGGACAAGCAAGGTAAATTTTACCTCCTCACTTTTGTCGAGCGTCAATATAAATTAGCAACTGAATGTTCAGGGGATAAAATAGCGGTATGCTTGACTTTTAAAGGATTTTACTCGGGCATTTTTGTTGCTCGCTCTAATCGAGTTTTCCAGAAGAAACTAAGTTTAAGACCAGGTATGAAAGATCCCGTTTCGAACTAATGAGTCTTAAGACCCCAGGAAGCTAACGTTAAGAAAAGACAAGAAACGTGGATTCGGGAGACTTGTTACGGTAAAAGATTCCCAGCCGGTGTCTACGTAATTTAGTAAGTAGCTTTAACGCTCACCGCAGTCTGCGAGAGTAATTTACTAAGTAGTTCTAACGCTTTCATTCACGCCTTAAAGATGAGAGATCAGTGAGTCGGCAGCGGGATGGAGAAAAAGAAGAATTTTTCCTCGGGGTGAAAATTGTACGGAATACGGATGATAAGGATGCTTGAGTGTTGGTATAAGTGTAGCACACCTGTGACTGCGTAAACGACTTGGCGATGCTCGTTTGCAAAAGAAAGAGAGCCGTAGAGCGTAACGAATGTGCTCTCCACTTTTCCGTACAAAACTAGGAACGCGCGTGCGGTACAAAGAGACTTACGGCCAAATAAATCACCCTTGGCATTTCCGCCAGTCTGCAGCACGGTTCTTCTTCCCGTTAAGTTAAGATCTCGCGTTGTGCTTTTGGAGACCGCGGAGATATGCAATCGAACGGGAATCGCATCACTTCACATTAGAATATTTCTTCTCATTTTCATTCTGATTCAGTTCTAACGAGGATTTAACAATTTCTTGATGATTTCATGAAAATGTCCTTGAAACTGCAGGGACTTGTCTTGATTGATGAATTCCAAAGGTGGCATGCCCTTTATTAGGGGGGAATTTAAATTGAATCATGGTCACAAAAAGTGATACCAACCCCACACAATTAGCTACGTGGGCTCTACTCAAAATAATCTCAGATGATTCGAAAAAATATTCGATTGACCTAATCGATTTTTTGGTATAGATCTAAATAAATAATACGTACCAAAAGATTGGGTTAAATGGGTGGAAAGTCTCCTGGACCGGATTGTATATTATTCCTATGACCCGTCACAGGAGTGCCTTTCCGCCCCTCACGATTCCTATGTGACCTGCATTATTTCTATTACCAGATCCACCATTGTGGAGATTTTAGAAGATTCCAGAGGCTATGAGAAAATTGCAACGCAACCTCAAATATACTTTTAAATGATTCAATAATATTTACGTATATGCAATTTTGAAGTAGGCGATGAAACATTTAACAGATCTGAAGAGATTCTGAATCATTTTTCAGAAATTCAATACAATTTCAGAGGTTTTAAGGATTTCACGGGATTTTATAAGGTTTCACGAGATTTCAACACATTTTGAGACATTTTTGTGGTATTTCAATGTTTTCCAAGGAATTTGAAATGAGATTCGAAAAAAATTCCAGAACGGTGATTTGAGAGGTTTCAAAGGATTGCAAGAGAATTCACAGAATTTAGAAAGATTTTATGGAATTTAGAAGAAAATTCAATAAATATACATATATTTCGAGGGGTTTCAAAATATTTCATGGAATTTTGAAAGTCGCAAGGATTCCCATGTCAGTTCACAAAAATGTGGATGATCTTGATGCATTTGGGGACAATTTTTACGATTTAAGGTTTTTTCATAGAATTAGGAGACTAAGTGTATGAAATGTTTCAAGGAATTTTCGCGGAATTCAGAAAGATTCTGGAATATTTCACGGGATTTGAAAGGTTCCACGAAATTTATAGGGATTCAAGGGGATTTCAATGCATTTTGGAGTCTTTGAAGATTTCTGGGGATTCAAAAATTCCAGGAAAGTTTCTTATAATTCTTGTAATCAAGTAATTTTGATGGGATTTGAAGTATTTCAGACGATTTTGGGGGATATAAAAAGTTTCGCAGGATTTCATAGCAATCACAAAGGATTCGAAACAAATTTTCATGAGATTTAAGGAGATGACATAGGATTTTGAAAGTTCCGAAAAATTCTTATGGGCTCTGAAGGATTTCACGTGATTGAAAAGTTGTAAAGGGTTTCATGGGATATATGATATTTCAAGGGGTTCCAAAGCATTTCAAAGATCAAAAAGGATTTCAAAATAATTCAAAGAATTTTCTTCGGAGTGAACATAGTTCCATATATTTTATGGGATTTAATTCTTTTCGTGGTGTTTTGGGAGATCTTGAGGCACTTCAAGCTATTTTTCAATATTTCGTGGGATTTCAGAATATTCCACAAAATTTCACAGGTTCGAAGAAATTTCATGGGATTCTTATGATTTCATGGAATCCCAAGAGATTTGAGGGGATCGCAATGCAGTTCCAGATAAAAATTTCAAGGATGCAATAATATTCGCTTCAAATCAATTTTAAAGTAGGCGATGGAAATGTTAAAAAAAAGTTTTCCGAGATTTCCAAATAAAAAGGTTGATGGAATTTTAAAGGGTTTCAAACATATTTGAAGTGATTTCGAAATATTTTATGGAATTTGAAGGTTTAAAGGATTTTTATTCGAATTCACGACATTAGGGGGATCTTGAACATAAAAAAGATGAGTTCATGGTATTCGAAAGGTACCAAGGAATTTTTATGGGATCTGCAAAGATTCCAGAGAAGTTTAGAGAATTCGAGAAGTATCAACAGTTTCATATAATATTAAGGTGATTCTTGAATTTTCCCAAATATTTAAGGAATTCACGAGATTTAACCACTTCTTGAGAGTTTCTAGTATTTCGAGGTTTTTGAATATGGGATTCCAGGTTATATAAAGAGTTCCGAAACAATTTATAATAATCTGCAGGATTTGAAAAAATTGCATAGGGCAATAAGATATAACATGGCATTTGAAAGGGTATGATTAATTTTTGAGAGTTTCAAGAAATTTTCAAGGGATCCAAAAGATTTTTGGGAGGTTCCGAGAGTCCACGGAGTCCAATTGATGAATTCCAAATTTCTTTAATTTTTTTCGAAACCCTTTGAATCACGTGGAATACCTTAATAGCCCCTGAGAAATTTTGTATTCTCTTGAAGCCTTTAAAATCCGATCAAATCACTTCTCAACGGTACGGAGTTTTATTTTGACAACTTTGTCGATCATACGCCATAGTCTGTACAACATTGCAAGGTACGTTATTTGCATCTTGTAACATGAGCCACAACTCTATACATGCAGGTAGCCTACATGCATGCAGAGCAGACGATCTTTCCACGTGGTATATATTATGACCACTGATCTGTATTGTACCCTGGATAAAAGATTATGATTTATTTTCAGGGTAAAACGCGGGAAATTTCCGATAACCAATAATTCACGATGTCCCGAATCGGTATGTTTACACGGTCAGCTGACTCAATAACATACTCCAATTAACGGTTTTCAAATCGCTCCGCTTTTGTGACTCCATCTACTATCCAGGGTATGATACAGATCAGTGCCTCAGGGTCCTTTATCAAGTAGGAATAATCAAGCCGCCATCTTGGTTCCGAAACCTTTAGAGGGACCTTGTTTTACATAATCCAATCAACAGACTATCACTCCAAAGACCATGGCGCAATCTCGAAATAGCACCTGTTAACGAAATTTACTCCCAAGTTTTCATTGTGAAACGCACAGAGTGAATATACATGCAGTGAGAATAAAAGTAATTTTGAAACTTTGAAGCTTGATTGTGTGAATCTCGTTACATTCGAGGCATATGGAACGAGGTTTTTGGGTACTGCACTGAAATCTCTGCCAAGAGATTCGCTTGGCGAAGCAAAAAAAGTTCTTTTGTCTTTCCATCGACCGTACATGTACCTCGTTGCAGCAACATAAAAGATACGAGAGTACTAAATGTGATGTACAAGGTGTCTGTCTATCTCGTCTCTGACATAAATACTCCATCCTTCCTGAATTGGCTTTCATCAAAAATGTACATATTTTATTTTTAAGTGCCAAGTGAGGTTTTATATCGCACATCAATTTCACTTCTTCATTTTTTATGGGGATGCTTTAGAAAAGAAGTATTTGCACTGCAGTCCGCTGTTCTGAATTCTTGATCAAATTTAGTTTCATTTACGCGAATTTTAATTTATCGTAAATTTGTTTGAATTTTCATTTTGACATACTTCGCTCTATAGACCAGAATTTCTAGTCTTTTTTTAATTAGAGTCCGTCAATCGGGGAATGTCGCGGAGAAGAGTCAAAGCAACTATATAGCAGTTTCGTATTGAGTTTTATCAATTGTCCCTTTCCAATTTTGTCCTGTTGCGCACTTTCATTTGTGTAATTACTTTCAGAGTTAAAATCAAATGAACTGTATCTATGCAGTGTGCACTGTGCATATGCGTTGCGTGACTGCGTGACACAAATTATCTTACTCTCACCTACCTGCATTATCTGTATTGTTTTATCGCATTCACCTACAGTCGTAACTAAATGATTGCTTTACGTTAAAATATATGAGCGAATGATATTTTTTAGCAAAAGTCACCCACGTAATACTTAATTGAACAATCATATCAAGATTTTGGAAATGTGATTGTGCATATATGCATGTACGTATGCATAATTTTCAATACTGATATTCATTCCAAGATATTTTTCACATGGTGTTTGTGAAATTGGTTTTCAGAGATTACAGGTTACAAGAGTTGCAGAGTTTGTATGGTTTCAAACTGGTATAGTTCAAACCTAACAAGTTATATTTATACAACTTTCGAAAGAGAAGTTTACCTTTGTCATGGTCTAATTTTCTTTTGAATTCATAAGAATTCGATAGAATTTAAACGAATTAGGTATAATTTTACAAGGAATCTGAGAGAATTTGAGACGATCCAAATGAATTGAGAAAACAACTTCGAGGAGTAATCGAGGAAATTTATGAGATATTAAAATATAAGAATTTAGGTGAACTGAACAAAATTTGTTTAAATTGACCAATTCTCACCAGGTTGGATAAAATGAATGGAAACAGGATTTAAGATAAATTTAACAAAAAATACATTTAAAAAAATGAAATTTCATGACATAGAGTGAACTGATGCATAGGAATTCAGGAGAAATAAGAATGATTCGATAAAACTCATAAAAAATGGAGGTGAATTTTCTTGAATTCCAGTGAATTGGAAAAAATTCCAAAATATCAAAGAAAAAATCATGGAATTCATAAAAATTGGAAACAATTTCAAGAGAATTCAGGAGATTTTCATGGAACTTTCACAGAAAGTTGTATTCCATTACATGAAGTATCTAAGAATTAAAGTCAAGGATATATTCAGAGTTCATGCTGGATTCGAATAGATTCGAATGAATTGCAAAAAATCTAAAATAATCCATTGATTTCAGTAAAATTGTAATGAATTTAGAAGTCATTCAGAATCCAGGTTGAATTCTAAAAGTTTCGAATAAATTGCGAAAAATCTAAAATGTTCCACTGATTATAGTAAACTAGGACTAAATTTATGAGAATTCTGAAGCATTCAAGAGAATTCCATTAAATGACTAAGAATTCAAGGTGAGTTTTAATGACTGCAGGGGGAGTTTTAAAAAAACTAAGAAATATTTGTAATATTTAGTGAATTTGGGAAAATTCGATTAAATTCATCAAGATTCACTAGAATACCAAAAAGTTGGAAGAAATTAAAAATTACTCGAGATGAATTATTCAGATTCAGTTCCCACAAATTCAAATAAATTGCAGCAAATAAGAAATGCCTAATTGATTTTAGTAAATTGTACTGAATTCAGAAGAATCCAAGGGAATCCGAGAAAACTGGATCAAATGTCTAAGAATTTAAAGTGAGCCTAAAATACTGCAGGGGAAATTAGAAAAAACTAGGAAAAATTTCACTGAATTTAAAATAAATCAGGATGAATCATCTAGAATTTAGGATATATACCAATTGGATTTTAATGGAATGCAAAAAATTAAAATGTGCAATGTATTTCAGCAGAATCAAAGTGAATTCAGAAGAATCCAGAGGAGTTTCAAAGACTTCAGAACAAATTGTGAACAAATAAGAAAAATCCATTGAATTGAATAGAGTTGAATGGGTTTATAAGAATCCGAATGAATTCAAAAGAATTCAGGGCACATTTAAAAAGAAAAAAACCAAGATAATTTTCAAGTACTCAAAGGCCTTGCAAGTATACAGGATAAACTGATAAGAATAGAAGATTGATTAAAAATTATTTCAAATGAAATGAGAGAAACTAAAAATCCAAAACATACAGTAAATTCCAATCAGATTAGAGTAAAATGAGAATAATTCAAGGAAATTTGAAAGAATTTGATCAAACGCGTGAGGATTCCGATTAAGCTTGAAGAATTCGGGGTGAATTGCAAGAACCAAAGGAAGATCCACAATATTGAACAGTTTTAAATCTATGTATACATAAATCTCGTGTCACGAAGTTTGTCGCAACTAAACTCCAAAACTACTCAACCCATCTTAATGAAATTTTGTATACTATGTGTAACTTAGTAACACTTGAGGCATGGGATAGTTTTTATCTCGATTAATGATCTCATTTTTATTGCAAATCAAATAATGTTTACTATAGATTTTCGCTAAATCTAGTTTTGAATTTATCTGCGTTTGAGACAGGCCTTCTACCAGAATCTATTATTCATAATTTATAATTGGGAATAATGCGAGCTACAATATTTTGAGGTTATAGGATGCTCATTAACATAATTATTATATTCGGGAATCCTTCTAAGTAAATTTATTTTCAATTTGAATTATATTCATGTTCTTTTTTGCTCGTCTTGAAAAAATTGCGAATTTTACTATTATTAATCCATGTGTATTCAAATGAATGATAGACTAAAGGAATTCTCAGATTTAAACGATTATACATTCAAACCTCAAAATATCTACCAACTCACGTTACTCCCAAGCCTAAAGCTTCCAATTATGGATCGTGAATGATCTTATATTTGTTGAAAATTTTTCTCCTAAACCTTCATTTCACGAATTTTATTAGAGGCAGTTTATTTTTCCTATGATTATCCTTCTATTTTCATTAGGAATTTATTTTCAAAAAACAAAATTTGAAGAAAAAGAAATTATCCATCAGGAATTGCGATTTCCACGAGATAGATGGCACCAGGCTGTTTCCGTGGCCGTACCCGATACTCTGTAAGAGGATATTCTTCGATGCTGTTCTTAGAATTACAAACATTACACCGGAAGGGGAGAGGCCTGAAAACTTATTTTTGTATTCAGAAACAAAAAAAGAAAAGTTTCTTACCTTAATTGTAAATTGTTTGCAGAGGGGCTTGTATGCGTTGGTTCCGCAGGTTAAAAAGCGATCTGGGCCTTGTCTGCCAAAGACCCTTACATAATTTTGGCACTCGTCGTCACTCCTTCCTTTCAAGTAGCATAGTTCTCGATGGGCGGGACTGCTGGACCACTGCAGCCTCTGCAACACAAAAGAATAAAGGAAATAAGAATGGGAATGAGGCGGACATTGGGCAGCGGCCTGCTTGCTTTTCGTATCAACCGATTAAACTTCAGGGCTTGAACAGCATTCGATAACAGAATCCGTCTTCCAAACAAGAATTTCCCAAAGCGCTTTTACTTGGACGTGCGGAAAAAGGACGAAGAAGGGAGAAAAGAAGGAGATAAGGACGTTACTGCTGAAACGATACCGGAATACTTGAAAGAGAAAAGAATCCGTCGCTCATCGTTGCTACCCCTCTTCCACCTGAAAACCGCAACTTTCTTTGGATTTCTTTTCCATCCAAATTATCTCCATCGACTCGTCGATCCGCGACCCAGATCGCTGAAAATTCTGAGGCAGAGGCGCTCCTATACAGGGAAATTTCAAGGATCCCACGATTCCAGAGATCTCGCCTATTGAAAGCCAAAGTTGAAACTGAATGAAGCGTATTTTGTACATGGATATAAAATGTGAATTTCATATTATCTGTTTGGAAATACATTTCTCAGCTAGCTTCGAGTGGAATATTCTTCATGGAGTATTCTTACTATAACCATCACAAGGAATCGTTATCTATAATTGAGACGAATGATAGTAGTCAAGGCATCTGGTACTTCTGCGCCGTTTCGAGCAGATGAAATGCGATTTTTTGCTAACACGGCTTATCAAGGGATCCTGATGCAAATTTACTATCATCGTAGTCATTTCTGTTATTATTTTATATGTTGTCAAAATGTTATCTCTGGTCTCTTTACCCGGTGTTTTCTCATGAGCCACATCATGTGCCTGGTGAAGTCGAGATGTTAAAATTTTACTACGAAGTTTGGAATTCCATGAGATGATGTTTCGGTAGACACGATATAGAGTGTATGGTGCAATCCTCGTCCTGAAAGTGTGTCTCTTATTGCGTTTAGTTAGAAACTTCGCGCTTCAGTTAAAGAGACGCATCAACTCTTCCATCATTTGTGTTGTCTAGTTGATGATCTTCCACGGTATTCCTGTTGAGGTGGTTGACTACAAATCGCTTACGCTAGCCAAAGCATCCTCAACAGGCACAGCTGATGTTCTACTGTGTCCTTGCTAGCTAGATTATTGATTGTTAAGATCTACCTAACCATCTAGCAGCTCACCATGACCACCGTTTCGCATACTGTGGCCCCAGCAATTTAGCTGTTACACAGCGGCGGAGTGAGTTGAGGGCAACTTGCGTTAGCTCTTGAAGCTTTTTTGGAGCTACCTTCGTTTACGAAAATTGATCTCGAGTCTTCTAACCCGGTGCTTTGTGATCGGCCACGGACTAAGTCAAGTGCCTGATAAAGTTAAGATGTTACAAACTTTACTTCGAAGTTTGAAATTTCATGCGATGATGTTTTGGAAGGCACATTATAGAGTTATATCCTTACACAGCGTCAGAGTGTGATTAAGATAACGTGAGTCACCTCTGGATGCTTTTTTAGAGCAACCAACCTCTGTACGTAGATATTTTGTTGCGTACCTCGTCCTGAAATTTTGTCCCTTTTCGCGTTTAGTTTCAAACTTCGCGCTTCGATTATAGAGACGCACCCATTCTTTTATCACTTGTTTTGTCTAGCTGATGCTCTCCTACGGTATTCCTGTTGAGGAGGTCGGCTGCAAAGCGCTTGAGCTGGCCAAAACATCCTCAAAAGGCATAACCGATGTTCCACTGTTTCCCGCGTTCGAAAGATGTTCTTGCTGGCCAGACTGTTGATGAGTGAGACCTGCCTGATCATCACGCAGCTCACCATGACTACCGCCCTGCATGCTGTGGTCTCAGCAGTGTTGTAACAGTGTTGTCGTTACACAGCGGCGGAGTGTGTTGAAGGCAAGTTGCGTCATTTTTGGATGCTTTTTAGAGCTAACTTACTACCTCTGTTATTATTATTATTATTATTATTATTATTATTATTATTATTGAGGTCAGAAAAGGTGCGTGGCACCAGAGCCCTATCCATAAGGCGATGACCGCAGTCACGCTGTTGGTCGATATGTCAGACCCACTGAAGCAGTTACTGCCCCTGAGTGCCAGTCATTTGTAGCAGAGCAATTTTCGTCAAGAGCCTTCAATAGAACATTTTAGAGGAAAAACGCGTTCTACCTACATAAAAAAGCAAACAAAAAACTGTTTTTGTACAATATGTGTCCACTATATTGATAAAATTCAATCGCTGTATGAACGAAAATAAAGTGAATCTGCTTGACTTTGATGGAGAAAAGCAATTTATGGAAAAAGTGGTTTTGTATTAGTAATGGGAGAAAATGGAAGATGTTTGAACCTCAATGGAAGTTTGACAATATCGGATGCACGTCATTTCGCGAACAAGGATGAACGATACGATGCAGATAAAACTTCCAAGTTTCGAGCCAGCCCTGCGCCATACAAACAACTTGGGTAATTTGGTATGCCATTCTTGTCGATATAACTTTGAATAAAGGCGCATCAAAGTTGGATCGACTTTCCTCTTTGTTTCAACCATGCGTAATAACGTCAGACGAGAATCGACTGGAAACATCTCTCTCATTTGCATTTCAAGATTATCGCCTTTTCGAATCGAAATTGTTACAGGGATTATAGCGCAAGAGGAGCTCAAGAACAAGGAATAAGGGCATTTCTTTCTAGGAGAATGAGAAAAATAGGGAAATAGTTGATATTTCAATGGAGAGACCAATTTGAGATCTCAAGGGATTTGAGAAGATTTCAACTGACTCTGATTAGCGGAAGTATCAAAATTTTGTCGCAAACGCAGGAGAATACGGGAAAGACTTTGAATCCTATAATATGATAGTACAATAAGGGAAACTACATGCTATATTCGGAAAGAACTGTGCGCGAATTTTCTATAAATAATGAACAAACAGGAAACTTAAAATAACCAAAACCAGACTTCCTCCTATTAGTTTCTTTTTTGTCAGGCTCAGTTTTTGCCAGCAGAAGTTAAAATTTATGCAATTACAACTTTTCACGTGAACGTCCTTCGAAACTAAGTTGGGACGTCACAGTTTCTATTTCCAGAGACGTAGTGGGGGTGCTTTGCGCCAAAATTTCAGGCGCAATATCAGACGCGAATTCATCTGCGGGTTAAAGCGGAACCGGAAGTAAGCTCAAAACTATGAAATCGCATTACTCGATGAATATTCAGTACGATTTTGCAGTATAAAGTTTTCACGTGGGATCGCGAGCGTCGCAGCACCGCTGCCTGCACTCGACCGAATTCTAATTAGGACAAAAAGTAGAATATGTAGACATTGTAGAAACTGGCACTGAATCACCCCTTTCTAACATTTTCGAGTACGACTGTATTTAATTAAGACATTAAATACAACTTTCTGTGGAAAAAGAGCTGACTTCCCCACTCCGCTGGGATCCGAACCCAGGACCTCTCGTTATCCAGACGAGTGCTCCCCCAACTGAGCTACGGAACGGTCCATTGATCCTCTTCCATACGAAAACCAAGAAATATACTGCACCGACCGATTCAACTTATCGAATCCTCGAAACATATTTTAACGTCATTAAGACAAGCCAGAAATGTATTTATTCGAGAAATTACTTCATTTTCCCACTTTTTTCTATGAACTTGCGATTCCAAATGTGAATTTATCTTGGATCTGCTTATTAAATGTTGATTATACATAAATTTTAAAATCAATTTCAATTAATAAAGAGTGGTGTCTTCATGATAGTACGGATGATGTATAAAATGCTGATTCATGAGAGAGCTTGCAAGCACGAACTTTCAAGCGAAGGGGCATATTGTACACGAAAGGGTTTCTATGATCGATGGCGAACAAGCAAATGAATTTAGGTCATGCAGAAAGGAAGTACTAAGTGATCGCTATTAAAAAGTAAAGTTACATACGAAAGACTAAATAGAAAAAAATAAACGAGAGAAATCAACAGCAGAAGAAAAGCTTCATGCATATCACATTAGCCCTCGGCTTAATAAAATTTTTTTCACCATACGTGCAACAAAAATTCGACATTTTATGATAAAATCTACGAGAAGAACGCTAGGCGTGAAAAATCACGGAAAACAAGGATTTATTGAGGTTTTCCACTTCTAGCTCTTTTCGAGTGAGATTTAGGTTGAAAACAATTACGTGATCGTATTCTACGTCAAAAAACACATGGGAACGAGAGATCCTGGGTACGGATCCCAGAAGAGCTGGGAAGTTGGTCCTTTTTTTTACAAAAAATTGTATTCAATTT
>WSXT02238730.1:0-15756 GCA_011762715.2 Neuroterus valhalla
TCTTGTGACCAATCACTGTTCTAAAAATTGTCACTATCGTGTTACCCTCCTTTCGTCCTCAAATAGGAGAGGTGGTTCGAGCTGCAAACTATTCCTTTTCTGTGATTAACTACTGTTCTGTGATCAATCACGATACTAATACCTTCCTCCCCTCTCTTCTCATCGTCAATCGGGAAATGTAGTTCAGGTTCAAACCAATTATTCTTAT
This sequence comes from Neuroterus valhalla, assembly GCA_011762715.2. Classification (NCBI taxonomy): domain Eukaryota; kingdom Metazoa; phylum Arthropoda; class Insecta; order Hymenoptera; family Cynipidae; genus Neuroterus; species Neuroterus valhalla. The sequence continues at coordinate 209 of WSXT02238730.1, forward strand.
CCAATGAGAGAGTGGGTTCGAGTTGGGACTAATAACTCTTTTGTGACCAATCACTGTTCTGAAAATGTCCACTATCGGTTAACCCTCCTTTCTACCTCAAATAGGAGAGGTGGCTTGGCTGCAAACTTTCTCTCTTCTGTGACCAACTTCAGTTCTGTGATCAATCACGATATTGGTACCTTCCTTCCCTCTATTTTCATCTTCAACTGAGAAATGTTCGAGTTGGGACCAATAAGTCTTTTGTGACCAAGCACGGTTCTGAGAATGATCACTTTCGTGTTACTCCTCTTATCTTCCCAAACAGGAGAGGTGGTTTGAGCCAAAAACTTTCTCTGCTGTGACCAATCACTAATCTGTGATCGAACACAATATTAAAAACCCCTTTCTTCTATTCTCATATCAAATTGAGGGAGAGGGTCAGGTTATAAGCAATACATTTTTTTTGTGTCCCATCACTCTTTTGTGGACAAACACTCTTCTGTGATCGGTCAGTAAGAGAGGACGGCTCAACTTCAACCGGTTGGCTAACTCCGACCCCTCAAATTATTTTGCACACTAAAAGGAAATCATAACTGATTTAAGGATTCCTGTTTCGATAGAAGTAGCATCTATTTCAGTAACTACCTACGAAAAAACAAAACTCCCAACATGTATCTTCTCTAACATGAAAGTTGAAATATCTCTTTGTGCAAAACGATTGAACCATTGACAGCTTCAAATAGAATAGAAAGATTACCTGGAGAAAATTCTTCTCACCTCGTTCAACTTCTATAGTACGTCTGCCTAGAAAACTTGAAAAATGGCCATCTCCATCCAGGGTGAGGTCGTTAGGTGTTTTTCTCACTCCATACGGTGGAGGCAGGAAGCTATCTGGTGATATTTTGCAAATGCATTCCGTGGTATAAATCAACATTCATCAGGATCGCATTCAACAATGTGTAACAGGTATTGGCTCTATCTTATATGGCGAGGGTACCAAATTGGAACACGTTCAGAGGAAAGACCTGGCTGCTCAGAGGAAACGTAAATAGCATTTGCTCAATAGCCGTCGATAACAAACTACGATCTACACTTCGGCCAAAAGCTCTCCAGCATGTTTGAATTTTTGTCTCTCTAGGTTTTTGTCGATGGTTTTTGTACTGCAGTTCAAGCGCGAATGACAGTGTTCATGAGGTAGCATCAGACAAGTCAACTTTCGACTAAGTAGAGCCATGCGACTCGTAACAGGTCTTTGTATATCTGCTATAAATGAATTTTTTTGCATTCCAGTTGGCTCTTCCTATCTGGAGCATGGGCTGCAATGAAAAACGCAACTATATTATGATTTTTGGGATGCTTCACAGCAAAGCATTCAATTTTAGGAGATCTAGGGTTCTCATCTGGTGCTCTGTCAACCCCCAGAATAAAAACGGGCTTCACCGCCCTCTTTTACCGAAAAATTGAGCAGAAGCTTTCTAGTTCCAGTTAAGTCTCCCATTCTTGAGCGTCCGGACCCCCTAACATACCGATGGAATAAGCTTGTGGTGATCAGCTACTAACCAGTCACGGTCGAATAGAGATGCGCGATACTCAGTGTGCATTACAAGTGGATCTTATTTATTAGCAACAGTGATGTTCAAGAGAACACGAGCTTTGTCATTTTAAGAGATGAAAAGCACTTGTTATGGGCCAGGGAAAGAGGCCAAGCTTTCCGAGAGGCGAACGTGGTTTACGACGAGGTCCTGCTTATTGACCTTCTAGATGGAATAAAGCTTGTTGGCTGCAATAATTAGAGGAAGAGGTAAAGCAAAAGTAGGTGTGTTGATTGTCATTGTTTCGATAAGAGTCGGAACCTGGCTCCATTATCACGGCTTACATCTTAGCAGCAGGAAGACCGCTTTTGTAGTCCTCACGAGGCAGGGATACTTCAGTAGATCGTTAAGAGCGAATATTGTTGGGCATGGCATTGAAGCCATGAATGTATTGAAGTACATGTGCACGTGGATTGATGAAACACTCACTTTTAGGATCCAGGTCACCAAGGAAGCGAGTTAAACTGAGACAATGACATCTGTGTGTTTTTAACAAAGAATTCATGGCATACTCTATCTACCATTTTTATGTTACATGCCCACTACTACACTACTACTACACTCGTATAATTCATTAACGAAGAAAAAGCTTTCAGCACAGGAGTCCGAAGGACAAACGTTGTCATACATATCTGTTTTCAAAACATTCAACACCCACCAATATGAACACATGGAAGTCAGGATTTATAGCAAATTTTAAGATGTTATAAACGGAATATTTTCTCGTTTGAAGATAGTGCTTGGGTAGATAATATACACAATGAATAATACAAATTATTATATAGTCTTAGATGACAGGAATGTCACTTTCATTATCAATCCACGTGCCCCCGACAAAGTTTCGGGCGATGAATGGAGACAACGTATGTGGAATGCCAGAGGTATGGATGATCTCAAGGAAAATAAGTTGCGGGATAATATGCATGTAAAGAAGCCTTATATTTTGTGCGTACCAGAAACGAAGAAAAATGTTTTTGAGATTATTAAGGTGGAGAATAGTCTTAAACTCTGGTCAGTAGACAAGAAATCATACGGTGGCCAAGGAATCGGTCTAATTAGGAATGATTGAGCCAAACAGCATGTCAAAATGTATGAATATGTGTGCTGCGAACAGTGAGGTTCCAACTGATTGGAGAGAGGCCAATATTGTGCTAGTCTACGAGGGAAAGGGTGGAGTGGCTGGGTGGCTTCTGAAAGCAATATAAGCATTATCTGATGGTACCAAAGCAAGTGTGAGAGTGCATAGACAACTGAGCGATTGGCTTGATATGAGACGGGGCGTTATGCAAGGATGCGTGATGTCCACTTGGATTTTTATCATGTAAATTGACAAATTTCTGGGAAAGGCTTTTATCAACAAAGGAGGTGTTGATCTTGGGACAGTGAAAGTTATTGACCTTGTATTCGCAGATAGCAAGATCGTTACGGCAGAATCAAGCGATGAATGGCAGAGGATAGGAAGATTATCGGCAGTGTACGGAATATAATATGATGTAGAAATGTAACAAATAAAGCCTGTATGAAAAGACGCGTGAATTTGGAAGAAGCAAGAGATGTATGTTACGATTGAGATGTTCGGAGAGCAATTGTATATAATAAAAAGAGTGAAACCTGAAACAAACGATTCTGCATACTAATTGGCCCGTGCCGAAGCGATGTTGCACAGGACGAGTTTGCCGTTTGAAAACAGTAACAGTCTGGACTTACTTTTGCTGTGCATTGTCTTTTATCAGGCTTATCCTCTTATGCTGCGGAAGTAACCTCGTGTATATTCATTTTGCTTGACAAATTAATGAATGTTGCTGTTTACTGAAAATTGTGCGTTTAAAGCAAAGGTCTGAGACTAAAAAAATAAGATTAAAATTAAATTGAGGTTTTTCCCTGTTCACAAAAACACACAATGAATTCTAAGATAATAATAAGATAATAATAAAAAGAATATTAATAATAATAACCCTACCGATAGTGTACTCGCGTTGTCGTCGCGGTACGGCTTGAGCTTTCCTGTAATAATTTTGATGACTACGTTCGGCCGTAGCATTGCTACTGATAAGGTTTCCCATGCCAGACAGAAAAAAAGAGGAGGAAAGGGACTAAGCGGAATACCGAAAAACCCAAAGATGATGAAAAATCTTTCAAAGAGATTGAAACGCTTGCCGCTCCCCGAGGATCGTCGGGCGCCCCTGGAGCCACCGCTGCGGGCCCCAGCATTGCGGAACGGTGATCATGGTGAGCTGCTTGATGGTCAGGCAGATCTCGCTAATCAACAATCTGGCCAGCAATGACATCTTCGGAATGCGGGAAACAGTAGAACATCAGATGTGCCTATTGAGGATGCTTCAGTTAGCTCAAGCGATTTGCCGCCAACCACCTCGTCAGGAATACCGTGGGAGAGCATCATGTGGACACCAAAGATGATGGACGAATTGATGCGTCTCGATTATTAAAGCGCAAAATTTGAGACCAAGTGCCAAAAGGGCTAGAATTTGAGGACGAAGTTCGCAAAATAGTATTCCCATATAGAAAGAGTTTTAGTAAAGGATCTGATTACAAAGGTCAAGGACATCCGCAATAATCTTCTTATCTCAGAAGATCAAGAAATAGAGATTAAGCGAGAGGTGAGAGCAGCGGGAGAAAACGTCAACGATGAACATTAGTTCGATGAAGCTGTGCAAGATCGAGTCGAGACTGATGAAGCAGTATAACGCCATCACGTTGTTGATGTTCCTGCACAACCTCTAGATGCTCCAGTACCACCACATCTCCCAGAAGCAGACAGCCCAATACAGCCAGAGGCTGTAGTGGAGATTCAGCGACCGAGGAGCCGATTGGAATGGACATACGATATGAATAAAGATGTGATGCGCCTCTATTTTGTGACCCAGAGTAGTGGGCAGACTGTGAGAAGAGAACATCATCGTCTCTTCTTGCTTGAGAACCTGCATCTAGCCACAAGGATAGGGGAACAGAATCTAGCAGATCAAAAACGCTCAATATCTGTTAACAGATTGCTCCCGCAGGTTGAAATTGCCACTATCTGAATGGAGGCAGGACAGCAGCCTCCAAATAATGAAATACCCAAAGAAGATGTGGATAATGAAGACCTTATCGAAGTCGGAGCAATAGGTGCTAGGGATAGTCAAGAACGAGAGTCGGATCCACTAGAACATCATCCGGAGATCAACGTAAACGTTGACTTAAACAGAAAAATCCCTGAAAAACTGCAGCACCTCGAAAGGAATTCCGGTCAAGCCTTACTGGAGTTCAGGAATGTAAAACCAACAAGAAGGCATTCTCTGCCGAAAATATTCATCAAAAATGATCTGCATGCTTTGATAGCGCATCTCAACAACATGATTTTGCCTTTGCACTTGAATGCAGAACTAGCAGTGATACAGGTGCAAACTCTTGTATATTGTGCGGCTGTGGCAGTTGTTAAAACAGTAGGTCGCAGAACTAGGCCTACAAATTCAGTCTTCGCCCTAAGACGGAAACGAGATCCCACATAAAAAATCAGGTTGGATGTGGATGTCAGCAAAGTAAGGAGCGTATTGGGTCGACTCATCCAATATAAGAGAGGAAACAGAGCCAGGAAGCTGATACTCTGTGTGAATGATATCATTTACCCTCGGAACATCGAGACACTTACACAAACGATATTAGATGAAAAAATCGATATTTGTCGGCAGAGACTTTGTGTTCTAACTGCCAGACTGCATCGATACAGCAAGAGTAGTGCAAGAAGGCAGCGAAATTGAACCTTCACGGAAGATGAAAGGTGGTTCTACCGTGAACTAAATAAGGAGCAGAACATGCAGCTGAACACTGAAGTTCCTCATTCGGAAGACATGGCGAACTACTGGTCTGGTGTTTGGGGAAAAAATATAAGAAGCAATTGAGACGCTGCGTAGTTCCAACTAGAGAAGGCAAAGGCAGGCGAGAACCCTGGAATGAAGCCTACTACTCAGACGTTACAGCGGTTTTGGTAAGATCCAGTAATTGGAAAGCTCCAGGCCCGGACATGGTACACAACCTTTGGTACCAGTACCTTACAAGTGTGCACACTGCGTTGGTGACGAGTTTCCCGAAGATCATCGAAAACCCAGATCTAATGCCAAATTTCATGCTCAAAGGAACCACGTATATGTTGCTGAGAAAACCAGACGCCCAAAATCCATCTAAATTTCAACTAATCGCCTGTTTCTCAACGATTTATAAGTGCCTCACAGCGTTCATTGCAGATAAGGTTTACCATTCTTGTGATGAGAATATCATCTTTACCAGAGAAAAAAAAGGATGTTACAAAAACTCGCGGGGCAGTAAAAATCTAGTTACCATTGACGCTGCAGCCATGACGCAAGCTAGGGAACATAAAAAACTTGCACATGGCTTATATTGACTACAAGCAAGCGTCGGTACCACATGATCATTCAGGTTTCGGAAACTGCTAAAATCTGTTACATAACAAAATAAGAACATTCATACATAACGTTGTTCCAATTTTGTTTCATAAAAATTACAGAACATAGAGATCACACTGTTCCGTAACGCTGTTACTCTGAGGATACGTAACAGTTGAGGAAGTTTGTTCTGTAACTGAAATATGTAGAACAGAGTAATGAAACTTTTATCACTTGTATGTCACACGTTCCCTATGAACGGATCACAAAAACCACACTGTTCTGTTACACTGTTACTTTGAGGATATGTAACAGTTCTCGATTTTTGTTCTGTTACTAATAGAGAACAGAGTGATTGAGCTGTTCAGTCACTAGAATGTCACGCGTGTTCCAAGAACGGAACATAAAGTAAGACTGTTTTGTAACTCTGTTACTGCAAGGACATGTGACAATTCTAGAACTTTGTTTTGTAGCTGATATGGAACAGAGTTATAGGACTGTTCTGCCGCTAGAATGTCACTTGTATGCCAAAAGCGGAAGATGATGGTCACACTGTTATGTAGCGCTGTTGATGTGAAAGTATGTAAGAGTTCTAGAATATTGTTCTGTAACTAATAGAGAACAGAGTGATAGAAATGTTCTGACCCTAAAATGTCACTTGTGTGCCGAAAGCGGAACATGAAAGTCACACTGTTCTGTACTGCTGTTACTGCAAGAATATGTAACAGTTCTAGAATCCCGTTTTGTAACTCATAGAGAACAGAGTAATACAGTTGTTCTGTTGCTAGAATGTAACACGTGTTCTAAGAACGGAAAATGAAGAACGCATTGATCTGTAACGCTGTAACTGGAAGAATATGTAACAGTTCTGGAGTTTGGTTCTCCAACTTAAATATAACAGTGTGATAGAATTGTTCTGTCACGAGAATTCATCAAGTGTTACAAGAGCAGAACAAAAGTTGCACTGTTCTGTAACGCTATTACTCTAAGGATATGTGTGAAAATTCTAGGATCTTGTGATATTACTAATATAAAACAGACTGATAGAATTTTTGTAATTAGAATTTAAGGCGTGTTACAATAACAGATGATTAAGGTCACACTGTTCTATAAAGCTGTTATTGTAAAGATGTATGGAACATTCAAGACAATTTGAGTAAAAGATGAAAAGGAAAAGCTTTCTTAAGAATCATTTTGTATATACTAGTATGGGAAATATAATTAGTTTCAATAAAAATGTGTGCAGTTTCATACAAAAAGTATTCAACAATTATAAGAGAATTTGTGAACCTTTTTTATTACATGTTTGAGTTCCATATTTGTTATGTATTTGAGTTCTTTATTTATTATGTGACAGTGTCATATTCTTGAAAACTGTTATGGAACTGTTACAGAACAATCTCAGAACAAACTTATATTGTAACACTTTTGGATATATGGTACGACACTAATACAGAACAATGTTCCTATGTAACCTCGTCCCTAAATTGTTATCATAATACTTTTTGACATATAAAGCTGTTCCAGAATTGTTACAGAATAGTTACAGAACACATTCTATCACAACATTGTTACATAGATGTTGCAGCTTGATTACAGAACAATTTCCTCCTTTAACCATGTTCCTAAATGGTTCTGAAAATACTTCTTGATAAATAACGCGGCATGGCATTGTTACAGAACGATTATAGAGCAAATTTATGGTGCAACACTGTTGCATATGTATGACGTTACTATTAGAGAACAATGTTTTCTTATAACTATGTTCCTGAAAAGTTCCTAATTTTTCTTTTCCACTTAAAACGCTATTCCTGAATCGTTACGGAACCTTAATAGAACATGGTTCTGTAACAGTGTTGCAGAACTGTTACATCCATTTGGGGACGACATCACTGAGACCATGGTCTAGGTATGTTCTTATCCTGTTACAGAACCTGTTTTTTTCTGTTCTAGAATTGTCACATCACAGTTATAGAATAGTTACCACCAGGTAGCATGTCTCATGGATGTAGAATACATGATGATGAGGATGGCCAAATACTGACCCATCTTCTGCGCATGGATGACCTCAAATTATACGCTATTTCAAACCAAAAACTACAACAAGTGATCAATACTACTAGACAGTTTTCAAATTACATCCACATGGACTTTGAACTAAATAAATGCAGAAAAGTGCCTTTGCATTGTAGAGAATTTTAAACCGAAGAACAGGGGAATGAGAATGAGAACCATAAGGAGGCAATGGTTAAGGGTAAGTCATAGAAATATCTGGGTATTCTTGAGTCCAAGGATATACAGCAGACGATAATGAAGAAGAGCCTTATGACTGCTTTCACTGTGAGAATCAGATTGGTTCTTGTGAGTTCTCTCAACTCTTCCAACGAAATCTAAGCTATCCACAACTGTGCTATTCCTGTTTCTACGTACTCTCTTGAGCTAATAAAATGTTCAAAGACCGACCTTGATAGGATAAAAAGAACTATTCGCGTTGAAACAACCAAACAACGGATGCATCACAGTAATTCAGCTAATAAAAGGAAAGATGTCAAGCAGCTCCGTGCATCGCAAGTTACACAGTTGCGAGATTATTTCATCAGCAAACAAGATATTGCGCTCTACAAAACCATCTGTAAAGCAGATTTCGATTCAACGCTCCTAACTTTGTCCGTAGTGGGAGCCTTGAATTTCAGGACAGAAACGAGAGAGAGATAAGAAACACAATGGAGACAAAAAGCTATCCACGGCAAGCACCCCGGAAGCTGAAAAGGCATCTAATTTTTGGCTGAAAAAGGGCGTCCTGTTTCCGGAGACGGAAGGATTCCTGCAAGCGTTCGAGGACAGGGTTGTTGGTACCAGAAATTATCGGAAGCATGTACAACATCAAGACGTGGTTAACAGGCGACGATTGTGTGGAGATACAAAAGAATCCATCGAGCACATTATTTATGGATGTCGCGTAATGGCTCATCCTTGACCATCAGGAAGTTCGCGACTGAAACCTTATGGAGCAAGAATTGGTAGCTTTAAAAAAACATCCAGAGGTGACGCAAGTTTCCTCCAACAAACTCTGCTGCTGTAAAATGACAACATCTTTACATAACGAACTTTGGAACATACCAATAATTTGATATTATGCCTGCCGAAAGATCTGCGCAACGAGTTTCGATCTTTGTTTTTATATTTTTGAATTTTCAACATCTTGACACGCGTCATAAGGCACTTGACTTAGTACGTGGCTGGTGAATAAACACCGGGTGGGACAATTAAAATCAATTAAATTTAATTAATTTTCGAAGAAAATCAGACTAAAAAAAGCTTCCAGCATGAGGGTCTGGGGAACAAAAATTTCCAATCATCTCTTTCTTTATATTTTCTACCAACTAATATGAAAAAATGAAAACATAATGGAATGTTGTGTTTTCAATTGCAATTCTTTCTAACTTCAACCCAATCGATGGCCGAAAACATAGGCCTCAAAGGAAAGCTTCCATGATTGGGCTCTTTTCACTCCTGAATTTTCCCGTTCCTCCTTTTTCCCTCCTAAGCGATTTTTGGCTCAAAATTTGTTTTTTGAATGAGAGTCAGCTTTTCCCCAAGGTTTTGAGTATTCTCCTCCGCTAATGAGTGATTGCTTTGAAGTACGAATGAAAAATCTTCAGATCGTAGCTTCAATCATTTTTTTCGCAGGCGTGTCCATGGACAAAAAGGTGTCATGAATACTAGTTTCGGTGTCGGAAACTGAAGGTGAAGCACCAAGAAAAGATCTACGAATTCTCTTAAATTTACGTTTTGGTAGAACAAGTAGTTCTTACTCTATGAACTTTAGTGCATCAAATGTATATAATAATAATAATTTATATACCTCGTAACTTATTTTTGATTTTTTTGTGTGATCAGAATCGGAATTTTGCGATTTTTTAGGAAAATTCGAAAAGTTGTATTCACCTACTCGTAGGGCTTCCACGAAGGAGCATTTTTTCTCTCTGACTTTCTTTTTAATCTTGCGCTATTTGGCTCAAAATTCTCATTTTCTTTTATATTTTTAATTTTGAAAATACAATATTTCTGACGAGCTATTTTTTATTGGAAAAATGATAAGGATAAATTATTTCACTTTTCAAGTGATACGAGAAATTTTGTTAACGATTTTTGATTCTTGGAAAAAAAGTCAAAAAAAATGTTTAAAATGCTCCTCCTCTCCGATTTTCCAGCCAGAATAGCTGGTTAACGAACTGGTCTTCTCTTCTCCAGTTTTGAAAAGTTGTGCCAAAGCACAAGCCAATATGATTATTCTTTCGAAAGTTATCGAGGACACAGATTACAGACTACGGACTACAGACTCCAGACAGACAGACACCTTCGTATAAATCATCTTTTCTGACTCTTGGGTCTCAAAACGTAAAGATTTCAATAAATCCGCAAATGTCAATTTTCGCATAAAACCAATACCTTCTCATTCAGAATGAGAATATAAAAAGCCAACAATGAATTTTTAGGTTTTTCCAAGGAGAACAATTTTGGCAGATTTCATTTTTTCGTATCTCGCATAGTTTTGATGAAAATTGAAATTTTCCAGTTTTGGTAACATTTTCCTTGATTTAAACAAGAACAATGCATCAATGGAAAAAAAGGTCTCAGAAAATTTTTAAAAATTTTTCAAAATGAATAATTTTGGTCTGGAACATTCTTTTGGGTCTTTCATAGTTTGAGCTGGAAACATGCATTTTTGATTTTTCAAGAAGCTGTTCCCATGGATGAAACAAGAACCATTGGTCAAAAACGGCTGGTTAACAAACACGTATTCTCTTTCCCGGCCTCAAAAAACTTTGTTTTTCTGACTCGAGGAGGCCCCAAAACGTGAAGATTCCATTAAATCTGTGAAAGTCATTTTTCGCATAAAACCAATACCTTCTCATTCAGAATGAGAATGTAAAAATTGAACTTTCGAACGATTAACACAAGCTTAGAAAAAAAATAAGTAGACACAAGTGCTCTGCCAAAAAAATATCTTTAAATGTGCTATTAATCTTTTTTTAACAGAATATGCGGTTGTAATTTCAATCAAGAAAAATAACTATAAAAGTGAAATTATAAACTTTTTGAGAAAATGACGAAGGCCAAGACAGAATATTGATGGAGAAAAGTTGTTGACTCGAAAAAGATCTATAAATTTGTTGTAATTTTTCCGATTAGACGCGTAGTTTTTCTTCAATCATATAAAATGAAACAAAACATTACACAATTTGATCTCTAGAAAAAGTGCACAACATATGAAAAAAGTTGGGCAACAAAACTTCTCCACCGTTTCGGACAAATTCTGATCGAGTGTGCAGCACGAGACACGATTCGTTATATCCAAAAAAGCTTCAACAAAAGAGAATTCACAATCATCAAATTGAAGTACTTGACATTTTGCTATCGAGTTTTGAAACCAAAGCAAGTTTAAAAGCAAATTTCGGGAAGCATGAAGACCGAGCGCAAAGCGCGAGGTGAGTTTATCATTGAGCGCTCAAATTTGCGAGCAAAGCGAGCCGTGCGCGATGAGAATGTGCCCGCGCAGCGGGCAGATCTTTTGAATTAAGATTGTAATAAAAATTTCGAATTTCATATAATATTTTCTTTTCTGAATTCGCATCGTTATGAGATGCTATTTCATGCGAATCCAGGGGGTAAAAATAAAACGCAAAAATATTGAGATTTAAAGCACGAAATATTCTTTGCAGAAAATAATTTCTCCAGCTGAAATAAGATAAATGTTTTATCAAGGTATAATTATGCATAACGCAATATTTGATGTTCGTGAACCATGCAGTAATTATTGACGCAATGAACCTTGATTTAGGCAGCTGTGTTCGAAAATCATGTTTGTCAGTTTTCAAGGTAAGGTGACATAAATTAATTTACTTTTGCGTTATCAAAGAAATTCATGTACACCAAAAAATTGCAAAGAATTAAAAATATATTATACGTGTGAAAGATAATTCTTTGATTTCAAAATCATGGAATAAAATTTGAAATAATATGAAGATGAATAAGATGATTGCAACTAGGGATAATTGTGTGATAATCATGCCTCTTTATTTCAACAGGATTTCATAAAAATAACCTTTCGTTGATTTGGAGGCTTTTTACATTCCTTTTCAGCTGAAATAGAACAATTTTTGCTTCAAAAATAGAACATTCGAGGATATTCACTTTTTCGTGGATTGTTGTCTCTGAGGGACAAAAACGAACACTTCAAGAACTCTTAGCATATTGACACTTCTTGAAATTATCATCCTGTGGATTTCTGAAACACCGATTCTGCAAAAAGATCGGATTATTTTAGTAGAATATGTGTGGTGAAATTTATACAATTTGACAAATAAATGAACTGATAAATAAATTGAATATCCTGTAGCGGGTTTCAATCATATACAAATAAGTCCTGAAAAGCCAATCTTGAACCTGAACTATTCTATATGAAAAATGAAAAAACAATCTACACTCTGCTTGAACATTATTTTTATTTACTCTTTATTCAAGCTCGTCACCAACAAGTACTTATTACTAATTGGGAATCGTTCATAGGGTCAATTTTATATTCCAAATTATCATGATAAAGAATGTGTACAACAAATCTATAAAAAAAAAGAAATCCATAATAACAACAGATCTATGATAACAATAATTCTATAATAACAATAATTCTATGATAACAATATATCTATAATAACAATTTCTAACGACCATACACTCTGACAATAAAATGTATTCCGTAACCTCGATGACTTTTGAACTTCAGAGTGACATTCTGTTTGCCTGGACCTCCCTTGACCAATTTGACGACACCTCCTTTGCCATTAGACTTCTGATCATAAGCCACAACCTTGGTGATTCTGCAATGTCTTGTAGTATTGAAACTTTCCTTAAAAGAAATATGGTGGAATTTCCTAGCTGATTTATGCACGACTTTTTGAAGTACAAGTCTGTCTCCTGAGATTCTGGATCCAAGTATGAAGTCGTGTGAAACCTTCTTCTGCTTGGAAAAGAATCCAAAGCCTGATGATTGTTCAACATTCAAGACCAACGTTATTGCCACAGCGAGTGCAAAAGGGAAGATCAACTTGTGGTACGCCATGTTCTTTTTTTTCTATTCGAAACACTTTTTCAAAAAATGAATAATAAAGAGACACTGTCTCTTGAACGTTGAATAAAACTTTGTGAAGAATTTGGAGAAGACTATAATGATCTCATAAGTATCAGATGATTATATAGACGTCAGTAAAAAGATTGCTTATCAGAATTTAAGAGCACACGTTTGATATAGCAAACTCCTCGATAATCATTCTCTTATCAAAGAATGAGTCAGATGATTTATAAAAATTACTTCTTTCAGGACAAGATTCTGAATAAGGATAGATAAGGAATAGGGTAAGATTCAAAGGGTAAGATTCAATCAATCAATTACTCCTCTTACGAAAAATACATATTCTGAAGAGCATTGAGTCTGGAATTTTTAATCCGAAAGAATACACATTTCAAAATCATCCAATCAAAATTGCTGAGTTTATGCATGGTCTATTTTGGGGCAACTATTTTTTTGCAGGAAAATTAAAAAAAGAGGTTCAAAAATGAACGGTCGAAAGATCTGAATTGATGTCATACATTATTTATTGAATATGGCATTCATTTGCAATAAAATTCCTAATTTCCGATTTAACTCTGACACAGGCATAACACAAAAATTGGAACCCTCACCAGGCTTAACGTTTAATAATATATGATCACTCCCCAATCAAAATGATTAATGTAGGCTTTTATTTATGAAAATGGGATTTCAAAAAAGGGAATATACAATATTTGAACTAAGAATCCAGAATTATCCGATTTCAGATGTTTTCAATAAACTACAATCATAAAATATGATAACATGGTACAACCATTGAAGCAATTATATAATTCTAAAATTATTCTGGAAAATCTCAATCTATTTTTTCCCGAACTCATTAGATTTCAAGTTAGTGGATGGTAAGAATCGGCAAAAGAAGAGAGTAAAAGGGAAGAAGATCTTGAAGGAGTCAAGAAGGCAGGAAAATTTTAATAGAGTAGAGTAAGAAGAGAACGCTGGAGGTAAGCGTAACTCGTTTGGTTCTAGCCCTGCTGTACTACTGGAAAATAGAGAATTGATACGGAAAGATTTGGAATTGGAATTGACATGGGAAATTTCGGACAAGGGATGTGAATGAGAAGAAGGCAGGGATAGGTACTGATCAGTCTCAGAGTTCATTGCGAGTTTTTTGTGAACTGAAAAAAACTGATCTAATTTTAATCTTATTTTTCCAATCCAGAAGCTTCGCTTAAGATGCGGGATTCTTCGTAAACGGGGGCTCCCATTGAATTGTTAAGCAGAATAGATATTTGTGAGGCTGATTCGGCACCATTAGAGGTAAGGCCTGATAGCAAAAATACACAGCAAAAGTGAGTCCAGCCTTTTTCTGTTTCCAAACAACACACTCGTCCTGTGCAACATCGCTCCGACACGGGTCGCTTCCTGATCTCTCTAGCAAACACCCCGTAAAAAGAGTTTCGCGAAGCCGTTGAAATATTCCACTAAGCATCTTTTCATACAAGCTCTTGTGTTTCTATGGGTCTCTATATTCCTCCTCTTGAAGGTCTCATTCACACATTCTATCCATTCCTTCTTCGGTCTGCCTTCGGTCGCTACCATTCCGAACCATCTCAGCAAATTTCTTACACTCTTGTTGAGCAACGTTTCTTCTGCAGCACATTCTTTGAGAACCTACCCACAACTCACTCTGTCCATTAGCGTTTTACCACACATATTACGCAAAAGTTGCATGCCGATCGCGTTGAGTGTACTCCTGTCCTTTTCTTGATATGTTCAGGTCTCGCTACCATACAGTACTGTTGGTGCTATCACAGAATTATATATATATATAGCATTTTTGGTTTTATTTATCACATTTTTACTTCTAGTAATACCTCGTACGCTGCCGAAAGTCACTCCAGATTCTTTTAGGATCTGCCAAAGTTTAGCTCTATTTACCTTGTCGAAAGCTGTTTCCAGATCAACAAATGCACAGAAAACTTTATTGTTCACACTCAGGCTTTCCAGATCCCTTCCTTTGTTACTCCCATGGCTTTATTAATGAATATTTTCGTGCATCTTTTTCTTACAGTACTGTGCAGCTCTATAATTATTACAGTCGCCTGGATTATGATTTCCCTCTTAGATTGGAATAATAATCGCCTTTCTCCAATCACTCGAAATTTCGCTGTTCACGGCACACATATTCATAAATTCACACAGCCACACAAAAAAATATCCTCCACCAAACTTAAGCATTATCAGAGGCAATACCGTTCACAACGGCAGCCTAACCATTCTTTAGTTTTTTAATTACGAAAATAATGTCATCGATACCGATTCTGCTTCCGCCACCTACATCGGAATTGTCTAACGTATCCGTGTCTGTGTCACTGTTGTTATGCCTCACGGCTTCACCTCCATGCACCTTCATGAAGAGATCCTGCATACAGTATTTCACTTCGTACGAATCCCGTACCATTT
>WSXT02238741.1:0-15755 GCA_011762715.2 Neuroterus valhalla
AAGCTGCTGACCATCAAGCAGCACATTGTTGACAAAATACGAGTACTATCTGACGCAAGGAGGAGAATTAAAAAGAGAGAGGGATGGTTCAGAGAGAATCAAATGTTTCTCGCTGACCCATCTCGCCTCTTTGGCGATCCTCCGGTTTTTGTCAAAAACCCACCGAAGTCCGAATAAGTCGAGATATTTTGGAGGGAGATTTATGAGGTGAAGCATCCATTGGATGAAGGCACTGAGAATATCACACGTTTCGAGGAGCTGTGCAATAAGCTTATAACATCCGAGAGGGAATGCGTTACAAATCTCTGCACATACAATCGAGATAGAATGTCTTCTTGCTTACTGAAATTATTTATGAAGATGTTATTGTGAAGTTTGCATCATTCTTCTGGTTCGATGAAGGAATACTCTTTGACAACTGCAAATTTTGTCTTCTTAGAGCAAATTTAACGTGGATGACCATAGTTCTGAAAGCCCACGGGAACCGTTTTCTTTCGCTTTTCAAGAGATCATCCAAAATTTGACACAGAATTAGGATTGATGTGAGGTAGAGTAATTGCTTGAACGTCTTACTCTTGCTATGTTCAACGGAGGAATGAGAAAAAATCATGTTACAACTAGCGGTACGCTTGAGATCCCTACAACAATTTCTTCGACATGACCTTTATACAAAATAACATGCCATCCATGTTTTGGATGCATAAAGCTTTTTTGAGTAATATCATACGCCAAATTTACATTTATGTGAATCAGTTAATAGTACGGTAGAATGCTTTCTACAAAAGGATTTACGTACTCTACTCTAAAGTGGAGCGCAATCAGGCGGCGATATCCCACCGGAACTTCCGCTATTTCGTCCCGTGACATGAGGGATACCGCGCCGTTCCGCATGCTTATTATCGCCCGTCTTTCAGCGCGTTTTTTGTGTATATATATTCCAGCAAGAACAGTAGAACTCTCTACTATTGCAAACACGTCACCATTAGATGTTGATAATACTATTTCTTCTTGTTTCTGCATAGGCACAAATTTTGAATCCGGCATCAGCAGGTGAAGTCTCTTGTCATCAGGAAAAGTATATCTTCGAAGTTGAAATATCCGATGCGGATTCCTTGCTGGGAAAAGACGAATCAAATCAAGATTCTCAATTCCACATCCTGATCCGTCAGGAGAAGGGAGTCGTTTGGCAGATGGAACAATTGACAGAGGAAGAAAAGGAAGTTGCGCACGTGGAGACCTGGACCTTGCACGGAGGACTGTCTCGTTAGAAGAAAGAACCCTCTCAGCAGAATTGTGTTTGCTTGAAGAAGGAGAAGAAGGTCCGCTACCAGGACTACCAGGAATGCGGTCGCTATTATGTGAACATTCGAATTGTGAGCTCAACTCTGCAACAAGAAAGGAATTGAATTAGTAGAATACTACAGCGTTTAACTTTGAATATCCCTGTTTTTATAGATGATAATAGATGCGATCACTCGCTGTGATCCGGATGATATTTTTAATTAAATGAATCTTCACTCTAAACAGAGAATGTTTCTTTGGAGTCTGTGAATCCAGCACTTCCAGAGTTTGTTGCTTCAGTGGATATCACGAAGATAAGGATAGGCATATGCACGAATTCTGTTATACCTATAATTCAGCGGTTTACAGGGCCATCAAAAATTTCTCCCACTTCCTGATATTTCCGAAAAAGGTAGCAGTAGCGCGCTCCCAACTCGGGCAAATAAATTTTTTTCGTAATATCCCCGAAGTGACAAGAGCAACCATAGAGGATTCATGAGGTCTGCTACCTTTTTCCTCCATACACATTGATTGTGTGCGTTTGGGTTTCATGGCTTTGGTAGCCAGTCAGTTTTTGCTAGAATGAATCGACTTTCTTTGGCGCTTGAATGCTTGCATAACTTGGATATTCTACCTCATTCACGCAAACATCAACAAAGGTGCAAACGCTCCTATAACCTCTGAATTATCATGAATATTTTCATTTTGTATGCTCTGTACCCATCCATTGAAATTAAATCATGATTCACAACCATTCACAATCATTTTTCCATTCCGTTTCAATCCGTTACTTAGGCTTTAGGCTGGAAAAAATTACTTGTCGTGTGCTTGTGTTTTCTGCTAGCTGATGTAAACATGCGAATTTATCTGCTTTTAGGTTACTCTGCTTGACCAGTTATCCACGACCCACTCTCTCAACTTCTTATTGCCTGGATCTTATTGCAGTGCACACTTTTTGCCAAGAAATTGTAGGTAATACTCTGACATCTTAAGAAAGGCTCGCACTCGAAATCATATTATTTCTAACTGAAGTTTTCGGGCTGATTTTAGCTTAGTTGGGGCGGTCTGGCTTTTGAGGATTGATCCGTTCTCGTCTATTTTCATTTGGTTTCTTGGCGGCTCAATGCAGTACTAGCATGCAGCTGGTAGCATCGTGGACGAAGACATCAGCTTAGTGAGGGCTGTATCGGCTCACTTTTGGTAGGTTCTTTTCCTGGGACCAAGGCATGTTACGAAATGAAAAGTTAGGAAACAAGAGTTTCATTAGCTTTTATTCTACAGGTTATAGCAACCGCTTCAAACAACATTAGTCCTCAGCTGACTCCTGGTGTCAAACCTGCCTGTAGAAGAACCAGAATCATTCAGATATGTTCTTCGATTCGAGATATTCCGAGGCCTTCCCTGCTTGGCTCTGGATTGGATTTACTTGGCCCGTCACGAGATCCTCCAGCTCAAAGCAATCCTGTTATCATTGGAAAGTTCGTTAGCGAACACATAAATATAACTTCAAAACTCGAAAACCCCACTCTCCTCTTGTTCTCAGATAGTGAGGATGGTACGTTCTCATGATTTTCGGCCAAAGAAAGAATATCTTAGACAATAATTTTAACTGATTCCTTCTTGGAACCACCGTTACACCGTTACAACTTTACCTTCTAACCTTCCCATTTGTACTTGCAACTGGGAGTTCAGGTTGTATCTCCCGCTGCCAAACGTAACGGTTCTTGAAATTTCAACGATTTAGGTACATCTGCAATTAATGTCAAAGCAAGCATCCGTGATGTGAATTTTGTGCCGACCATTTTTTACAACAGGGCATTATCCGTGCTAGTTTTTGTCCCATCATCTTCAGGAGTTCCACCTTCCAAACATCCTTTAAGGCTTCACGAGAGCCTGCTGCCCCTTTTTGAAGAGACCATATGACATCGATTGACCTTGGGGAAGGAACATGCATGTATCCGATGCATTTGGTAAATTTGAGTCTCTTCTGGCTTCTTATGTTGATATTAAGAAAGCAACCAAATTCGTTCAACCCTCTTTTCTGTAACAGGGCATGAGGAATCTAGGAAGTCTGAGTCGTATGATCAACTTTGTTGCCCACGTGATTTGTCTCAGTACGGCGCGTTCCTCCTCCAGAAGTGTTGAATCTATAATGTTCTGCCTTCTCTCGTATGCCTGATTAAGGACGCGGGCGATGTTCTCTGACTCCGTTAATGTGAATTTTTAGTAGCTCTAGAAAAATCGTTTTATACCTCCTTCTCCTCGGAAAAAGGGATAGGGACCAAAAATGTCTCATGGAGCTTCGGAGGTAGGGTCTTTGAGTGTCAATCTGACCTCAAGTACCTCGAAGTATTCCTGACCCGCTGGCTAATATGGAGGGCTAATATCGATGCAATATCTGTAAGGGCCTCTTGAGCCACAAATCTATTTAGAGCGATTACTAGGGTTAGCTGCATCACAGACCTAGAAATGTTTTGACTGATCTTCCGGAATCTAATGAACGCACACCTGGAATGGGAACACATGTATTCCTGAAGGCAATGAGTCTACACCGAGAATGTTTGACTTCGTGAGGAATGCTGCCCTTCGAGTTGTGCTGGGCTATATGAAGACCTCTCCAGTTAAGATCTCGATGTTGGTGAGATCAGTCATATCAAACCCGGGTTTCTTGGCCTGAACAGGTCTTTGGGAATGCCTGAGATTCTTCGCCGAACACAGTCTTGTCTTGGCAAAGAGCTCAGTTTCATCTTCTTCCTCCTACCAATAGTGTGATGCGCTTTTCACTGCCCATCGACGAAATCGGCTATAGAATCCCGGTGATCTGGGGTATCTCGAGCTTCTCGACTGAGCTCTGTGCGAACATCTTGCCGTAAAATTTTGTGTGAAAAAGAGTATGGGTAGGCTCGCTATTTTCTCGGACTCCCTCTGATTGGTAAACAGCATCATGAATAGGTTGCGTGATACGGGACTTTCCTATTTGATTAACAAGGATTATCCTGAACTGGGGAACCTCAACCACCTTTGGGCGGAGAGGTAACCTTGAAACCATCCTGGATTTTACCATGGCCTCGTCAGTTGTAACCGGGAGAGTACGGGATCGGAGGGTTCTCGAGAATTACACAGCAAGCGACCATCAGCATATTTGCTTCTATATGGGCTGCGGTTCTTAATCATCCTCCATTCCTCACGATCCATTGAAGAAGGGTTGGAACTCGCGGAAACTTGATGCGACTGGCTTTCTTAGAACGATTGTTATGGAAGGTGGAAGCATGCTTGTAGAATCAAAAAGTGCAGCGCTGGCCAGTTCGGATGCTGAGGGTTTGGCAAAGGCTTCAATGGGATTGATCGAGCAAGGGTGTAATGCTTCGATGCCCAGAAGGTCCTCGAAGCAACAGAAGAGGCCGGTGTACTGGTGGACTCAGGAGATTTCGGAGCTTCCGCGTGTCTGCGTCAGACTGAAGCGCAAGATTCCAAGGACTCGGAGAAGAAGATTGGACCCAACTCAGGCTAGCAGAGATTTCAAGTGTGCCAAGAAGGTTTTGAACAGAGCTATAAATGATAGTAAGCATTTCAAATGGATCGAATACAGGAGGCTGTTGATCATGATATTTGGGGTCTTGGCTATCAGATTGTGACCGGTAAGCTGTTTGGGCGTGCGCCTATCGCGATTCAGGTGCCCGCTATAATGGAGAAGATCATTCAGGATCTATTCCCTGCTCACCCGCCCAGGGTTATCATAGAGGAATCACTGCTCGAAGCGATCCCTCTTTTTACTAGAGAGGAATTGTGGGTGGCAGCATCAAAGATATCCAATGGTGAGGCACCGGGTCCTGATGGAATACCACCGGAGGTGATCAGGTTGATGGCAAGAGAGTTTCCTTGCTTGCTTCATCTCAGAGACAGTGAGGGTTATCCTTGAGGGTCCAAATACGTCGAAGGCCAACGACCCTAAGTACATCAATTGCACTGCCGAGGACGATGCGTGCGTTTTGGGGCGGATATGGATTAACGAAGAGAGTCTGTAATCCAAGCTGGATGTGCAGAGGAAAGCCGAATCTCGGCGTACTGGCCTTATCTCCATTTCCCTGAAGTAATGCGATAAGCGGTTCCGGGGGTATGGGTTGTCAGGAAAAGAGGAGTTTAAGGTTTAGTGGGTAGGTGCCGTTCGGCAAGTCGCACTTTCACATTCGTTCCTTGTGGCCCATGCGTTCATGGTCCCAAAAATTCAAATGTGTTTCGTGCATGGGCATTTCTCCTTTTTTTACTCAAAAAAAAAAATCTGATTTAAAAGGTAGGTTTCTTGTTCGGCTAGGCCTTCCTGAGGGGTTCTAGGATCTCTATTAATTAGATTCTTTCTCATGCGAGCGTTGAGGGCAATGAGCAGGAAAATGCGTCGGCGATCTCGGCGGCGGGACGAGAGAGCATCCAGATTATGATAAGAGCTCCATGGCAGGACCTCAGGATGCTCTTGGGTGATAAGTTCGAAGCAAAATCTAGGGCTTCGTCGGGTCTGCCAACGATTACTCACATCAAAAGATTCATCGATCATGTTCCTCAAGACTCGCGTCACCCCTGTATCCGGCTCTTTTTTTCTCCAGGTTGTTTATTTATTTGGGAACCAGAGTTCGAACAGGGCTTGTATGTACGTATGAACATCTGAGTTCATTCCGCACCTATCCGGAACCAGACTTCATTCATGGACCAACTTTTTTGCAGTATAATTTAGCTATTTTCGGGTCAGTCACGTGCTAAAATTTTGAGGTTGTGGGTTTCCCTTTCAAGTTTCCTTCATTGTTATGATGTTTTTCTATCACTTATTGGCGACTGTGTGTCCTGTCAAAATTCAAGGTATGTTTTATAATCTCTTAAGTTGACTCTTTCATGGAATTTAATGTATCTATATAATTCATTTCATTAGACAACAGACACCCATGCCCTGAATAAAAAAGAACATGAGTATGAATTTTAGTTAATAGTGTTTTTTCCTCAATTTGGGGGACCTCTCTCAAAAAATTTTATTCGGTGGATTTAAAATTTACTGTGATTCTGAATTAAACTCTTTCAAAGTTCTTAGAAGGGGCACTTGTTCTCTTTGCATGAAGTTGTGTCTAACTCAGAAATAGGAATGTTCATGAGTTTATGATTATCAAGAATAATGATAATGATGATTAGATTAATGATTATTGATTTCTTCATCAAAGATGGTTTTAATTTCAAAAACAAAATTGACAACATCATTATTCCTGACAATCATACACTCATTTCTTCAGACTTTGATTCGATGTACACTAGTATCCCTCATACACTTATTATTATTTGCATTCGAATTAACTGGCCGGACGTGTCTGAACACACTTCAATCACAAAAACTAAATCTCTAGAGTTCATTCAATTCTGTTAAAAAAACTCTTGCTGCGAGTTAGATGGTAAATTTGACAAGCAAATATACGGTATTCCTATGGGTTCTACTATTTCTCTTGCTCTTGCGGATTCCGTTCTTGAACGTTTAGAACAAAAAACTCTGGCACATATTCCTTATGATTTCCCTTCCTTTTGTCGTTATGTTGACGATATTTTTACCTGTGTTTTTGATTCTATGATTGATGATATTGTTACTGGGTTCAACAACTACTACCCAAAAATAAATTTCACAATTTAAATTGAAAAAATAATCAAATCCATTATTCGGATCTCACTATCATAAGGGTAGGTGATGGTATCTTCACCAATCTGTATAAAAAGCCCACTTGGTCTGGTAGGTGTCTTAATTTTCTCCCTTACACAGACATTTAATATAAAGTACTTGAGATTAACAACATGGTTGATAGATGTGTTAAGTTATCATATACAAGTTTCATTAGAGCTGGAATCGATAACGTCAAAAATAATTTGTTGGCGAGTGATTCTTATCCTTTGTGCTTTATTTATAAATATATAAAAAAGACTGGATCTTATTGATATTCAACATTCAAGTCGCAATTCTTTCACAAACTTAGATCGTTCTCCTTTTAACACTGAAAAAATTTTGGTTTTGCCGTGCATCTCCAATTTAGGCCAATGCTTTAAAATTTTTTGTAATCGATTCACGGTCACTTCAATTTTTCAATCTGAAAAGGCATTTTTAATTGTTTTTTGAATCTAGAAGATGTTGTCGAGAGAGATAATGAAACTCATATTATCTATAGGATTGATTATTCTCATTGTGATAGCTATTATGTTGGTCTGTCTGGACGATATCTCTATTCTCGAATTAAAGAACATATAAATGATTGCACTCATGATGACCGTGGTGCTGCTCTTGCTCAGCATTCACATGTTCTTGATCACCAATTTGATTTTAAGATTACAAAAATTATTGCCATTGAATTTAATTATAGAAAACTATTTTTTCGAGAAATGTTCCACATTGTGAAGAATTAAAACTCTATTAATTTGAGATCTGACACACAGAACGTTAGTGATCTGTGTATTGATCTTGTGAGGGATGTTTCTGTTTTGGAAAATTTGTAACACAACTGTTATTATCTGTGCATGTGATATTTTTGATTATATTCTTTCAATTTTTTACGCATATCCTTGTATCGATCGATCGATTAATTTTTTTTTCTTCCATCGTTACCTACATTCAAATCTCACCGCTCCTAATCGTTTCCATATTGTTTTTTGTCTATAATGACACAATTTCTCTGTTTATCTCTTCAATATGACACTACTATTTATATTGAGTTCTTATCTTCTGTTCTTGTTCTCGATTATAGATAGTCTTTGAAAAATATCAGTTTCATCTGTGGATTGAAGCAGAAATATGACTTCAACATTCTGTGTCACTTTTCAATTTTTAAATCTTCTCCAATCCACAGATGCTCTTATCAGAGTTTGTTAACATGTTTAACATGATCAGTTCTATGCTCTTTTAGGTTTTTTACTACCAGTTGTACAGTTGTTCAAGGTTTGTTTCACATACTGCGATCACATATGTTCCGCAGTTTTTCTTGTTGTTGTCATGTTTTTGACAGCCTGTTTTCATCATCTGTTTAGGAACTGTAGATACAATGTTTTGATCAGTTGATTGATGCTTTTTCAATTTATATGTAAATCGGCTAAAGAGGTCTGCGCGACGCGGACGAAAGCTATCTTTTTTCCTCAAATAAAGATTTTTTCTTTATAAAAGACCAGAGTATCGACACTTTTCTCCAACTCTCATTTTTCCAGTATAATCGAATGTTGAATTTTTGGGCTGATGAGTAGGATTTGAAGAAAACCTTTGAATTTACAACAAAAGCCAGGAAAAATGAATTTCCTTAATGCTTAATTTCCAAACAAATGAACTCTTGTCCACTGCAAAAGTCAAGTTCTTAACCAAGATGCTACCTTCGAGAAGTAGGTTCTTTGTCTGATGTGACATTTAACTTAGAAAATGTCAAACGACGATGAGGAAAAAAAATTTGCGATTCCATCTTATCCTTATTGAGGGGGGCGATACCCTTAGAATTTCCAGAAGATCGATTTTTTTACTCATATTTTGAATGTGTAATATTTTAAAAACATACTTCAAAGAGGAAAAAGTGTAATATTGAATATTTATAGAGATATTGTCAAAAATGTCAGAGTCCCTAATCCGGTAAGTTATACCGTAACGAATCTTTGAACGTGATTATCTCTAAACCTTATTAACATATAGAATGGTTGAATAACATGTAAATGACTAAGATTTATAATCGATGGATTAAGATTGTAGCTTGTAGAGAGAGTTTTTTCAACCTCTTACACATACGTACAAAACTATTGGTCAATCTCCTCGTTGAACGAATATTTGAGATTATTGGAAAATCAAATTCCTTTCATATATATATATGCCATATTCTTCATCGTCAGGAAAGGAGTCGTTCCATATGGTTATGCCCAGCATGATTTTAGGGGAATCGTTATTCGTATGGAATTGAGGGAAAGGTTATTCACACATTATATCATAATTAATTATATTATTTTAATAAACTAAGACTACCGTGATGATTGGCATCTTCATTGGTCTTCCCAAAACTCGAAAGGAAGTCTCTTGTTTCGGACTGCATACCTGATGAAATGTCTGTAAATATACAATAGGAGTCTTATAAATAATGTTGGGAAAGTATTGTAAAAGAAAAAGCGCCATTCGGTTATTTTGTTAAATATCGTTTAAGACGATTTCAGCTTATTTAAAAAGGCGAAACATTTTTTTCACTGAAACTGCTTTATTCTATCTCTTTGAATAAAAGAAGCTGTGGAGATTAAAGAAATATATAAATCTGCTATCGTTGGGTCAATCAATTTCTCCAATATGCAACGTGTGGAAGTTCTAGTGATTCTCATGGAACTTCGCGCAATTTTAGTTCGAGAACGAATATTGATCTTTACGATGATGGACAGGAATGGAAGTTGAATTATTTCGGAAAAGGGACGAAAAACTTTCTGATGAAAAGTTGAACTAAAACAATGCCAATAGATGCCTACAAGGCATTTCCACTAGATACCTTTGGAAAATCGTAATAGCTGAGAAATTATAATACAGGTTTTTGCGACAGATATTCCTAGAGAGCCAACTCTGGAAGAGCTGGTTTTATAACATCAATAGAAAGTACAAAAAAATTTAGCGTCATCATAATCGATGTTGTTCTAGTTGCTGTGTTTCCATGAGAATGACGTTTAGGGTGCCAAGTTGCTGATTAGCACCTGGGCTAGAGGCATACTACATGGAACAGCAGTCTTCCAAGCCAGACCATAGTCAACGGAACGATACTCCTAAAGACGTCAATTAAATGCGACACGGTAGGAGCCTTATTTTCTTTGTAAATCTCTATGTTTCGAAAGGAAATGATACTTTCTCATCAGAAAACAGTTCATATTAGTGAATTTGTTTGAATAATATAAGTTCACGACCGAAGCACTTACAACTTGGTTTCTGAGCGAGAAGGATGTCCTCTGTAGGGTCGGCTCACAAGGGTAAGCTCCGGACTGGGGTATCAAATTTTGATAAGACCATCATCAATCGATAGAATATTGAAAAATATCGCACACTTGTCCCGGCGTTTTTGTAGGTGGGCCCTGGTTTTGCGATATTAAGATTTTTTAAATCACGCTTGCAGCGGTGAACAAACTACTACCTTGTCTGTTCCTCTACGTTCATGTAGTGATGGTGGCATAGCGGTTGAACGCTCGCCTTCTACTCCAATGTCGCCAGATTAAATCTCCGGCAGGTTCAATTTTCCTACTGGCAACCATGAAAAAACAATTATTTGATGACGTTCTCTCGGTAACTGAAATTTTATACTTTAGAAATATTTGGACAGTTAAAATAATTGTTAATTATTTATCATTTATTATTATTATATATTTAGTGTTACTATTATTTATGATTATTACTTGAACTGTCTTAATATTTCGAAAGTATAAAATTTCAGTTACCGAGAAAGCGTATTCAAATAATTCTTTTTTATGGTTGCCAGTAGAGAAAAAAATTACCCTGCCGGAAATTTGATCCGGCGGCATCGGAGTAGAAGGCGAGCGTTCAACCGCTAAGCCACCATTACTACATGAACGTAGAGGAACAGACAAGGTAGTAGTTTGTTTACCGCTTCGAGCGTGATTTTCAAAATCTTATTATCGCAAAACTAGGGCCCACCTACAAAAACGCCGGAACACGTGTGCGATATTTTTTAATATTCTATCGATTGATAATGGTCTTATCAAAATTTCGATACCCCAGTCCGGAGCTTCCTCTTATCAGTCAAATTCAGGTGAAATGACTTTGCGATCGTAGGCGACCCAAAAGCATGGTCATAGACAAGTGTGTACCTCTACATTTTGTTTCCGATTCTGTTACCTAATTTGCAATCTGGGTACATTTTCTTTATGGACCCTTCTACATTTGCAGCATACATCTATTTTCCTCACTGGTCTAGGATAAATTCTAGATATTCTCAAAATGTTCAATTCCATTGTGGTTCTCTAATTGCAGGGGTATCCAACGCAAGGTTGGCGCGCTTCTCCTTTCTTCTCCGTCTCCGAGCGCTTAATCGAGAATTCTCTCCTCGTTCCACCACGGGCTTCGTCTAACTACGCCTGACCACGCCTACTTTCGCGCATTGTGCACACAGCCCGGCCACCGAGAACCCCTTTCCACGTCGCGGTCGCCGCATGAGCGCATCCAAGGTGGTAAAAGAGGGGATTGACGAGTGACAGTTATTTACATCGTTGCTCACGCGTTGAACACTTCAGCCTTAGTGAATAGAGTTATTTATTGATAAACAGCTTGAATGGTTTCACTTAAACCCAGACCTCATTCCGGTTTTGTATTTTGTACAGATTTCGCATCAATAATGGCACTTCTCGAATTCAAACATTCATGGCACACATTCTGGAGTCCCCAAAAATACATTCAAATCAAATTCGTGCTTATTTCATATAATCTTGAATAAAGTTTTATGATAATAGCTATCGGACAGGATTCTCATGAAATTCTAGATATTCTGATTTTTTAATGGCTTCAGAGAGTAAACTCAAAAGTCTATGAATATCATCTGATTTTATTTACCGATAGAAATGAGGATGACCACCAAGAGTAGGGCAAGAGCCTGAACAATGCTCATATTTTCTAATCTGGCGAAAAACTGATATATGTTGCAATGATGAATTTTAATAACAATGTACTGAATATTCTACTTCTCCATATCATATATGCCATGCATATATTCTATAGTCGTTATCATAAAGATGGTGAGCGTCAAACCTCGTCCTTTTCAGATATTTACATTTCATAAGAGTGAGTTCAAACACTAAGTTTTTATCACAGATAATAGATAAGACAACTCTTGCTGCGTCATTTCCCAAGATTTATACTCCATTATTTGCTGAAGATTTTTTTCTTGTTCGAGAAGTCAGTTCAAGATATTTCTAACTAGAAATGATAACTCTCAATTATTGGCTAATACTCGATACCACATGAGCCTAGATTTTTTTCTCTTCACTTAGTTTCCTAGGTTTTTGGAAAATTCTTCGTTTACACAAAAAATTTATATAGATCTACTATAGCAGCCCATTCACAACTTTGTGGAACTCACATAAATCTCAAAAAATGTTTCAAAAAATTAAGGGTGATTGATTTTATCCACCTGAGGTAGGCATAAAGACTCTCGTAATAATAATATAAAAATGGTTACTGTAATGTGCAGCGATCAAGGACGGATCCAGAGGGGGGGCACGGGGATTCCGGCCCCCCTCTCCCGAAATTTTGAGATGAAAAAAAACAACAAATATGAATATAAAATTTACGATCAGTTCAATGTGTTGATAATATTGTATGCAAGTAAATTTAATTAACAAAGCCATATTGCAGAAATGCAATATCGAATTTCGTAAGGGACTGAGGGTATAATTTGAGATATTTTGATCGGCCCCCCCCCCCAAAATATTTTCTAGATCCGTCCCTGGCAGCGATTCTCATTTGCAACTGTGTGTCAGTTATCCGATGTTATTAGTCGTTGTGAAGCGTAATAGTTTTCTACAAAATTCAACAACACGAGGAAAAACGCATATCGAGGAAAAAAACTCTAAATGTTATAGTGTTGCTCCACGAGACCCCAAAATCCGCATAAAGAAACATGTCTCGAAGAGAATATCGTGTGCAATACAGGAGGGAGACATTTTTCGTCGAGCGCGATGTTCGCAAAACGAGCCGTAAAGCGAGGGACGAAGCAGCGGTTTCCTGATCAGATAAGCATGGTAGACAATATTTTTTTCATTATACCTCAATCGAAAATTCGACTTCCGATGCCTGTGGAGCGGGTCGAAAATCGAGTGTTCGACCCTAGGGACGAAAGTGACTGATCGATGAAATGGTGTTCTGTGTACATTGATCTTCCACTTTCTTCCCTCTGGTAGAAAACTCGATTCTCGACTCGCTTCACAGGCATCTCCAATCGAATTTTCGATTATCGGTATGATGAAAAATTGTATGCGCAACTCGGGGCGAAGCAACGATTTCACTCGTGTGTATCTGCCCTTTCTTCGCTCGGACAGCTAACTCACACTCGTGAAATCGTTGCTTTTCGCCCCTTGTTGCACAATATACTATATTTTATTAACAATGTTCTGAATACACTTTATACGATTATTCGGGATCCTTTTTTAACACACATTTTCATGGTTTTTCATGGATGCGTATTTGAGCTCAAAAGAGGATAAGCCCATATTGCGATATCATTTCAGGAACTTTGAGTTTGTACAACTACTTATATTCTATTAGTCAAATTATGCAATTGTTTTTGATCCCTACATCACAAAATCCTTTTCTTGAAGAAGGTTTCTCCAAGCATTGTTAATTTTGATAGATGCATACTTCTCAAATCAATTACCTCTTCTTCCTATATTTAAATACTTTATCATTCTGGTCGAGATGAAAAATGAATTTGGTTGAATAAAAGACCTACAGAAAGATTACATGGTAAATCGAGGGGAAAGTTTTGCATTAGTAATTTAGTATACTGGGTCCCCAATCAGGAGCAATTTCTGAGTATTGTCTCCACTAGCCTCAGACGCAAAGCAGACCGAGCAGGGAGAATAAGGACTATTCCTCTGCTTGAGTTGCGACTTTAAGTGCAGTGGCCGCACTCAAAATGCAAGTATAAGGATAAGCATTCCTATCATTACTATGTGGTTAGCACTCGTCCATATGTAATATTGCTTGAGCTATGCTTTATTTCTCGTCAAAAAATTTATTTAAAGTCTTCCATTTATTATTAGCCATAGGTTATGCAAGTGCCCGGAGAAGGCAAGAAGTCAGAATATAGCGTGTATGATGCTGTTTGAAGATTGTCTTGTAATGGTGTAGTCCGTACACACTAGCAGAGTGTGTTTAAGGTGACATGAAACTTTTTGACGCCAGGATGATCTCAATGACAGACTGTTTCCTTATGGAATATGAACCATTCAAATGACGCGAAAAGAAAACTCTAGTGAATTCTTCGATTGAATTATTCTCATAATGATTGTACCCTTAACCCATTCAAACGCGATGAACCTCATGGTATTTTGGGTTTAGTGAATGCACAGAGCCCACAAAACCAAAACTTGCTCTCGAAAATGAAGGAAGACAACAGTTGGATCCTCGTCACTTTCAATTTTTTACTATTTCAGGCTCGCATAATAGTTCGGGAAAAAAACAATCACATCGGAAGAAGTTATAATACGTCATTTTTTACTCGAAGTTTCTGATTCCCCAAATTACTATATTTCATCATACGAGTATCCATTCATACCTAACCATTATTATTTTTCCCAACTGCTCCTTATGAACTACTGGATATCCAAATTCACAAACTCCGCCTGATAGAACGGTAAACCTCGCACGACTTGCATCTTCTATTCCCACAAATAGAAAAAAATCAAACCCCTGACTCCAATAAACAAAAACTTCATTGTTTGTAGACACTGGAGCCGACATACATAATAAAGCTTGATTCTCTGAACGAAGATATTCTTGTTTCGGAGGATAAATCCGTCTAGGAATCACATGAAATAGAATTTCTCACATCAGTCAATTCAATCAAGATATTAGAAGAACCACAAGTTCCAGAAAGGTTGATACAATCAGATATGTGTGACAGGTTTCTGCTTATTAAACTCGGGGCTAAATAACTACGGCTGACCATACACCCAAACTTATCACTAGCAAAGCATTTCTCGCAACTAAATTTCCTAGCACAAAATTACATTCAAATATTAGTAATGCAGGAAAGTCAGCTCTCTGTCCAAAATTCTATACCGTGAATTTTGAACAAGCCAATTTCAATAAGTTGCGAGAAGAGAATTTGAGGATCAAAATACACAATCTATAAGATCTCACTATACGAAAACCAAACCCCAAAAAGAAAAATGTTTACTCACAAAATCTTGAATATGATTAACAGTACGATGATATCCCATTTACGTATATTTCTTTCGCACAGAAAAAGAGACTATACTGTGATCTGATTCATTCACCATTTTATTGAGTAAGCTATGAAATTGAAATTTTTATTTTACAGGGTTCGTTATGCAAAGATTATCGTAGGTGGCAGCACCGAGCCGGGTACTGTACAAAGGGTCCAGGAACAGAGTGGCAGACTAACCGGATGCCGCCATTGCTAGTTCAGGTGGCGCACTAGGTAGTATATTTATATATAATACTTTATATGTGTATATAGACATAGTATCGCACAGAAGAACTAGCAATGGCGAAGCCACTCAGCGCGTGGTACACTCGTCTGCCAGACTGTCCCTGGACCCTCTGTAGGGTACTGGAACCTACGTATATCAGTGAAAGAGAAAATTCAATATGAAGCTTTGTAAATGATCTTTGTCGTATACAACATGATGAATATTTGAGTGGTCAGTTGGTCGTGGGGGCTAAGGCATGAGCTTCGGACCCACGCTACTGTCTGGTTGTGGGTTCGATTCCC